>CAWYPQ010000218.1:0-16557 GCA_963965965.1 Trididemnum nubilum | reverse complement strand
TACCCCTGCCTGGAACAAATCACCATTAAAATTTAACACCATAATGCAAGATTTTAAACGTGTTTTAAAATTTAATTGCAAGTAAAAGGATTGAACAATCAAAATTTTTCGATTGGCTTTCAATGTGTGGTGCCCCACATCCAGAGGTGGACAAAGTAGTCGAAAAATCTACTTAAGTAGAAGTATTGTTACTTACTCAAAAATGCCTTTCAAGTAAAAGTAGAAGTATGGCGAAGCATTTCCACTTAAGTAAAAGTAGGAAAGTAGTCAAAATTAATTCTACTTAAGTAATGAAAGTAGAAAGTAATTTCGAATTTCACGTGTTTGTTTATTCTTCGAAGGTTTGCTGTTGTGACGCTTACGATCAGTGTTCAAGCAAAGCCATACTTACGGTAGCATATCAAAAAATCAAAGTTTTATTATTCTCTTGAAATTACACCGAAGCGTGTTACGAATACGATTTAGTAGGGACTCTGGGCTCATCTCCGCGCCTGGACAACACAGCTTGAGAAGAAATGTCGCAGCGATGGCGAGTCGTTAGCAACACTGTTCGTTAACCGGCTAGGGAATTGAACCCCAGACGGGCCGCAGCAAACGCAACGCCGTTAACCGCTAATCTTTTTCGTATGAACCAGGAGTAATGCGCATGTCTAGTTTGTCTACTGTACCATGCTAATCAGGGTTCGGTATGTTTTTTTTTTTTAGTGAGACTGAGTCAACACCTGGTATTTGATGCAACGCAAAAACACACTACCCTAGATGACCTGTAAATGAATCGGCGTAACTATTCAATAAGTTTCGTAAACAAACTCGATACGTACTTATTGTACACGTTGTGAGGTGGAATAATGTTTACTTCGTTATTGTACACGTTGTGAGGTGGAATAATGGCTAGATGTTTACTTCTACTTTACATAAAAGTCATTACTACTCAAGTAGCGTTACTTCGAGAGGATTTTACTTGAAGTAAAAGTAGAAGTATCAGAAATGAAAAATACTTAAGTAAGTCGCTCGTTACCGAAAATACTACTTAAGTAGTCTACTTAAGTAGAACTACTTCGTTACTGACCACCTCTGCCCACATCCTCCTGTTGTTTCTTTTTTTTTCAACACTCTTTTCCCTCCGTCTCCTCTCTCTTTCTCACTCCGCCCTCTAGACTGTCATTTTTTTCCTTTTTTTGCGCTAGTATATAACGCGAGGTCCATCGCACGTGGCTCTCAATGTCGTTTCGCATGCAGTCGTAAGCATTAAAAACATGTAGTTCGTGGATATGTGTATTTGATTTTTTTGTGGTGGACGGAAAACACTGATCCCCCACAAATGTTAAAAATCTAGTTCTTTCAAATGGCTGTGAACACGTGCCAAATGTGATCCAATGGGATTAAAACAGCTTTTTGTTCCAAAAACTTACAAAAATCGCCTGGCGGCTGGAGGCTTTGCCCCCAGACCCCCGTCTGTGATACGTTTGAGTACACTAGGTTTCTCAACACGTCTCTTAAGTTGGACATTTTCGCTTTTTAGCTGTTAGTTTTTGCCCTCTCCCTTTTCTAAAATCCTGGTTAAGTGACAATAGACCACGACTTCAGATCTTCCATTCTACGATATCTGTGCCCAACAAAAAGTTCCTTTTTTGAAAATTTCTGATGACGTTATTGCACGTGATTTGTGGTTTGGGCCCCCCCAATCAAAAATCCTGGCTACGCCTATGATCAATCCTGTAATTGCTTTGCGGGTAATATTTGGTTTCCAAGTTAGCTTGCTGTCCAGAGTAACACCTACCAGCCTTGCTTTCTTAGAAAGTTCAAGTTTTGAACCATTTATTGACTAGGAACCCAAATCTGGATTCCGTTTGTGAGTGAACAGTACAATATCGGTTTTCTTGCTGCTAAACTGTAGCTCTTGTTCCGAAGCCCAGTTTGCAGCAATATTTATTGCTTTGTGGCCATACCTCTGATCCAAAGCATATCAGCACCAGTGACCAACACTGCTAGATCATCGGCATAGGCTTGAACATAAAAGCCACTGTTATGTAACTCTAGCACTAGCAAAGTTTTTTGAAGACCTTTTTTTTTTTTTTTGAGATCGCCTGAAAAAAAATTTTTTTATGGAGAACACTTGCGCCTGTGTCCTTGGCCTTGGCTTCGAGCATTTTTGTCCTTGGTCTCGAGAGGCTTTTTTCTCAGAAGGGTTGTTCTTGGCCTTGGCCTCGGATTTTTTTGTGTCCTTGGCCTCGAGCCTTGTGTCCTCGACTCCATCTCTGGTAATTATCATTGCTATTGATATTTGCAGTAGTCCTATAGTACAATCACAGTGCAGTGGTAGCTGGTAGGCTAGGGACTGCTTTAAGTGGCGTGGTGGCTTAAGCCTAGTGGTTAGAGCATTGGTCTCACAGTCGGTAGACCTGGATTTGATTCCCTTGTGGAGCCATACCAAAACACTTTAAAAAATGAAAAATGGTATTCACAGTCAGGGCCTGCGAGAGGGGGGTTCAGGGGGTACGAGGCTTAGGGGGCCCGGAAGAGTTAAGGTCGTCGCGTTCAATTTTGGAGCAAAATTTTTTACATCCCTGACCATTATGCGTCCCTAACTTTGGGGCAAAAAAACGGGACCAAATTTGAGTGAAGACCTTTTTTTTGGCTCATTACCTAATTTTGGGCAAAAAAATGGGACCAAATTTGAGTGAAGACCTTTTTTTGATTTATTTGTTAGTTCTTCACCTAATTTTGGGGGCCCGGCATCGATCTTCGTACCCCCTGGAAAAATTTCTCTCTGAGGCCCTATTCACAGTTTCCCTGCTTGGCTCTCAGCACTTGAAGGGATAGTGTGAAGCTTTACTGGTGTAGTAGACAGGTGGCAACGACTCTAAGACCCTATGGTCATTTTTCGGTTTCCTGGCCGAGGCAACTCTATGAGTAAATATGCAAAAATTGTAAGGCAATGGCACCGAGCAGCTTACAGCTAGGCCTGGAATATCAAGCAGGAAAGCTATGAATACCAATTTATGAAGTTTTTGCAAGACTCTCTACCAGGTAGTCAGTTGCCTACTGAGGTAGTAGTAGTAGTGAACCCAGGTCTGCAGACCAATGATTGTAAGGCAAATGCTATAACCACTGCTTATCTCACCATCAACATGGTAGAGGTGGCACGCACATGTGTAGGTTATCCCAGTTGTACTCATTTGGCGGTGTTCTACTGGTATTTCACAAGCCGTTATCAAATGCTATTGTTTGCCGAGTAGCTTACTGGTACGCATAACATTTCACATTTTCTATAAACCCTCTATGTTCTAATACAAAGTTTTGTAGCCTGTACTCTACGTAGCCAATTATTTTATTAAAGTGTAACGTACGTGTCAAAAGGACGCGTCCCAATGCGGTCGACCGGCTCGGTTGAATAACCTATCGAGCTACTCTCCGGGTTGACTTATTGATCTATACATCCAGTTTCACTTTTACTTGTGGCTACGTTGGAGCTGACGCTACATCATCCCCCTCCCATTACGCTGGCCACGGCACTCCATCGTCTCCAACCAGCGCAAGGGAGAGCGTCCACCACTCCAACGTCCTGGCATGCTCGCCATTGTAACGTACGTGTCAAAAGGACGCGTCCCAATGCGGTCGACCGGCTCGGTTGAACAACCTAACGAGCTACTCTTCGGGTTGACTTATTAATCCATACATCCAGTTTCACTTCTACTTGTGGCTACGTTGGAGCTGACGCTACAAAAGTTTAGGCTATTGAATAACCTAGTCCTAAACAAAATATGTTGACACTCTTGTTTGACTCCACAAAAATTATCGATTATTCTTTATCTTTTTTTTCATTGTCGAAATCGCCTATTCTTTACTATTTTTTGAAGTATCGAATATCGATTATTCTTTACTTTTTTATTATCGATTTCCAACCCTGAACGCCAGTATTGAACAAATGCAAGATAGCCAAAAGAAATACATCGGATCGAGTTAAGCAAGTAGCCGGAGACCACCATGACATCATAAAGTTGTTACAAATTTTTCAATTGATTTGAGTGCAACATTATCCATATATAGCACAAGGATTTGTTTGCAGCTGAGTTTTATGAAGAGTAAAAAAGGATTGTGATCGACGCCCTTGTGTGTGAAATCATATTCCATTTAAGTTTTGTTTCAATTATTTCGTATTCAAGCATGAAGTAGAACAGTAGCACTTAAAGCTAATGTAAACATTGAATAAATTCAAGATAGCAATGGAAGTATGTAGTCGGTAGACCATTATGACGTCATAAAGCTGCAACAAATTTGCTAGTTTCAACTGATTTGATTGCAATTATCCATTAGGCCCTGCAGGCGCGTCGCCAGCGGGGGGGAGGGGGCATTGCCCCCCCGATTTTTGTTTTTGCCCCCCCCCCCCCGATTTATTTATTTCCCCCCCCACGGTATTTTTTTGGGAGGAAAAAGTTGCTGTTTTTGGCCGGAAAAACCGTTTAAATTTGTGATTTCGGCCAGAAAAAGTCTTCGGATTTCGGCGAAGACCTTTTTTTTTGTTTGGAGATCACCTGCTTTTGGCCGGAAAAAGTCTTCGGATTTTGGCGAAGACCTTTTTTTTTGGAGATCACCTGTTTTCGGCCGGAAAAAACGTTTAAATTTGTGATTTCGGCCAGAAAAAGCTTTTGGATTTTTTCCATAATTTTCTCGGTGGAGGTATAAATCTTCCACTCCGGTTGAAAATGCGTAAGATTTGCGTCAAAAATATGCGACAAATTTTCCAGAATTTACTGGAGTGTTGGAAAATTTCGGAATTTCCGTTGGCATTTTTATGTCTCCACTGAGAATATTCCAAATCGCGACAATTTTTGCAAAAATTACGGAAAATTATGCTGGAAGAAATATCAAAACTTTTTGATATTTTTTCTACTAAATTGTGAAGGAATATTCCTGTTGCATGTTGCTCTAGGTCAAACTGGTAGAAAGAAATTGGTGTTTATGACGTAACAATTGTTTGATCACGCCATGGAGAAGAATAACTTAATGTATTCTTTCGTTGTGATCGGTGTTTGGTGCCACAGTTCAGAAACCTTCGGCACACAAAACTGCAAGATTTGGAAAAGCTGTCGCGTGAAGTAGTAAATGTAAAAGTACTCTTGTCTTTACGACAAAAGTTCTCCTTCATATAAAGATTAGATTCCTAAAAAAATGCTTGAGCACGAGTTGATGTGGCAATGGATAAAGAGAACGGTTGGCCTAGCAAAAATGGGGGTTGCTGCTCAACTCAGGCCATGCCCAGCGCCGCGGGGGTCATTTCGGAGCAGTGCCCCCCAAGTGAGGACTGTGCCTCGAAGAAATTAACAGGCTGGGAGCTGCTGGGGTGCAAATCGCGGCCCAAGACTCCCAAGTTGGTGTTTACCGCCCTAGAATTCGCGAGCAAGAACTGTTTTTTTGTAATTTTTGTGGACTCACACCGGATTGCATAAAACTTTTGGGGACGACGACCTTTTTTTTTTATTTTGGTCTTCATTTAGGAATTTTTGAAAAATCGCAAGAATTTTGAGACGACAACCAGAATTTATGGAAATTTTTTCACTGAAGACCTTTGTTTCGGTCTTCACCTTTTTCGTTTGATCCACTCGCGCCCCCTCAAAATTTATTTCTGCCCCCCCCAGTCACCTTATCCTAGCTCCGGGCCTGAGTCAGGCTATGAGTGATTGCTACAAACGGATTTTTAAGCGATTATATGGGCCGCATACGAAGCGAGCTAAGAAACGCTGCTGGCCTTATGTATCTCTTTTTTTACAGATGCATACGAAATTTTTTAAATAGCGCATAATTTGTAGCCGTAAAACATCAGTTTTTATGTGCAAAAAATCGGTCTATTTTGGTGCCTCCCCCCCACTTTCGGCTAGGGCCCCTCACTTCGTTTGCTCTGGCGACGGCACTGCGCGTACTATTGTGGTAAATTGCAGAGGTGGAGTCCTAGAGGACGTCCTTGGCCTCGAGGACAATTTTGAAGTCCTTGGCGTTGGCCTCGAAGGTCAAGTCCTCGAAAATTGCATTGTCCTCGGGTCGAGGACAGCGATATTTTTGGAAACGTTAAAATTTTGTAGACCGCTTGAAAAATGTTTTTGAAGACCGTTTCTTCTGGCAATCGCCTACAAAATTTTTTGAAGATCTTTTTTTTTATTGGAGAACACTTGCTGCCTGTGTCCTAGGCCCTTGGCCTCGAGCATTCCTGTCCATGGCCTCGAGAGGGTCTGTTCTCGGAAGGGCTGTCCTTGGCCTCGGATTTTTTTTGTGTCATTGGCCATGAGCCTTGTGTCCTCGACTCCACCTCTGGTAAATTGCTAATGTAATGTCATATATGGTGTCTATGCTTAGTGATGCTAGCGCAATGCGGTTGAGCTAAGTGGAGTGCCAGTGTGATGCTTGTCGAGAATTCTCTTTCTGGTGACCTTGTAGACAGACTTTGATCAGAGTAAACTGAGAAGAGGGCACGATGGCAAGTGCAGAAATTGTCCTCGTGTGTGGTTTGAAGGTTCGGGTGGGCTGCCATGATGGGCTATGTCTGAATTCAGATGCTGATAAAACACTAACCTAATGGGATAGCAAATACGTGAGGAAGTGCTACCCCACAGTTGTGAAAAAAAAGGAAAAAAATTCTCATTTCTTCAATAAAACCGATTTCGAGCTGTATCTCTTCAAGCCTAGCCTATCTTTTTAGGCCAAGTGGTGTACCTTCGAAATTTCTCGATCTTCGTCTGATTATTGTTTGTATAAAGTGAATTAATGCTAAAATTACCCAAGGAAAGAGACTTCGAGAAATCAAATTTAGTCTTTATCAAAGAATGCCTAATTTCGGAAGTGTTGTAGCTGCAGCTGTAATTTCCATTGTACAAAGTAGAAACTGTTTCTTCTGACGAACTAAAGCTGACAGACAATCCTTTAACATAAGTTGCAGTTCTTGACTGTTTGGAAGCAGAATTTGCCAAAAAATTTGGCTTTTTTTTAACCATTTTTCTTTTCGATAACAATTTGCATTCTGCATCGCTGGCACAACCTGGCAGCAATTCATCATTTGGTGAGATGGTGCTTTCAGATGTTGCTCTACTTTTAAAATCTGGTTTAATCTGTTCTTGCCACAGCCTCTTAATCTTAGTCAATGCATCTGTAGAGCTACCAGACGAAGATATTTCTACACTTGCTCCACTTTTAACACCTTCTCCACTGAATGCCTCTGAACTTGTAGGCTTGTTTTTTCTGCTTTTTAAAATTGGCTTGTTGGAATATTTCGCGCCTAAACTTGCGGAAGCTTTTCTTCTACATTTTTGAAAGGGACTCGATCTTGGTTCAGAAGCAATTTTCTCATGTCGGCAAGAGGATGAGTCAGAAGACGAAACAACGTAAATGTTGTAAAAATGAGCTGAATTATAATGTCTTGATAGTCCAGTTAACTCTTCTTTTGCATGAGTCTTTGAGGGTGAACCCTCAATTGTTTTTAATTTTTCCATCTCTAATAATTTTTAAAGTTACTGGAAACTTTCCACAGTTTTTCAATCAAATGAACATTTCTAGAATATTCATAAGCCTACCCCTAACCCCTAACTTTGAATCCTTGGCCTAGATTTTTAAAAAATGCCTAATTTTTTGCTACATTTTGTTCCGATCAGTGGAGCCTTCCAAAGAAAAATGCAATTTTTTTGTCTTTTTTTGGTGTGTTTGGGGTAATTCCTGTTACATCACCACAACATAATTGTCTTTCGTTATGATGCAATAAAAATCCTTAAAAGGGCATTTTAGTCGGAAGTTTTTTAGCTCAGTTTTCTCTCAAAAAATTTTGACAGATCTAAAGACTAACATTACCAAGCGTGAGCTTTCTTCGACTTTCCATTTCCGAGATATACAGTAACAGTTTAGATTTCCCCTTAAAAAGGCTTTTTCTCTTTAGAAACTTTAGAAACCAAGGTTGCCAATTAGAAACAAAATTTTAAAAAGTTACTGCAAATTCGAAATTCTCATTAGGTATTTAGCTGCAGAGCTGTATAGTCAAGCCCAAGTAAAGGGTCAGAAAGCTCAATTAGCTGCTTTTCGTATAAATGTAATCGTGTTCTCCAAAAGATAATCTTTTGTCACAACACCGACGAAATGACAACCCTAGAATAAAATCAAAACAGTTAACTTTTAACTGTAAAATCTTGAAAACGGGAAGAGGTAGAATGTTAGAAAGTTCAAATTTGGTGAGAATACGTTTTAGGCTTTTTTCAACACTTTGGCCAACAGCAAAAAACTTGACTTGAGTGCCTTTCAAAGCTTGGGAGAATAATGGTGAGATCATAGACTAGAAACAGACGTGCGGAAAAAAAAGAGAAGGGCATTGAAGACAAAAGTTTGTGTTCTTTTGCGAAGGTTTTTTGCTGTCACGCGTATTCGACTGATTTGATTGGACATATTCCTAGAACAAATAAACCGTGAAAAAAAGTCACGCTGATTCGACGAATCGGCATATTTTAGAACAAGTAAACCGTGAAAAAAATAGACAAAACTGTCAATTTCCTGTCCACTAATAAAGAGTTTATGATGTGATGAATTTTAAACCTGCTTTGGAAACTGTCTTTTTTTGCAAATGCAAAAATACTACTAAAGACTATTCACTTCAAAAGGTCAAAGCTAGTGAGTTATTTTTGACAGCGGTGTTGGTAGCTGCACAAGTGCAAAATGGTCATAATTACGATGACCCGTTTCGACAACTCAATCAATTTTCTAAGAATCGGAAACAAGTTGATGTCAAAAACAGTCTTTTTTCAGTTTTATTTGTGGTTTAGCGAAATTTCAACCGTTAAGAATAATGCATTTGCACTAAATCCTTATGAGAAATGTAAACGGGGTAAGCATTCAGCCAATTCCGGTAGTTTACAATAATTAAAATTGAAATCTAATTTTTGAATTTTTTTTTCATTTCGGTGCTGCGGTTACAAAGATATTCAAGATATACAAAAAATATCCCCCTAAAAAGTTTTCGCAAACCCTGAGTTTGTTCTACCAGCCTGAATTTCCAGAAAAGGAGAGTTTTTCCAAAATTGGTTAGGCCGTGTGCATTACTGGAAGGGTTAAGATTATTGTTTTTTTTTCCCTAAAAGTTTAGGGTGAGAAAACAGATTCAGGGTTTCCAAAAAATTTTTAGGAGAGACAACTTTTTGTATTTGTTGAATATCTTTGCAACCGCAGCCCCAAAATGAAAACAAAAAAATTTCAAAAATTATATTTAAATTTTAGCTATTGTAAACTTCCGGAATTGGCTGGATGCTTTTCTCCCTTTAACATGGCATTTACTGGAGTTTACGTTTTTCATATTTTGTTTGAAGAAAATTGATTACAAAGTACAAATTTCAAAATTATTTAGCAAAGTACTCGCATACTTGTTACAAAAAGTCAAAGAATCAATAACCAATAAGGTAGGGAGCAGCAAGAAGTTATTTGGTAACCGAAACAGAGTTTTTAATCGAAGCGTGAGCTGTTGTCAAAGATAAAATTTAAACATGTTGCAATTAGGAACAAAAATCAAAGGTAAGGCAAACCTTAAATGTAATTTTTGAAGATTTACGCGGCTACTTTTGAAGAAAAACTAATGAAACAAAACACAAAAGATCTCAAAAATTTATCGTAACTGCTCTACATGCTTTAAGTTAGGCAACAGACTCAACAACATTTTTTGTTTGATTTTATATTGCTCACAGTATAGTTGTCGTTGTGTAGCCAACAGGAAAAAATTTAAATCTTCATAAGTTTCAATACAAAACCATTAAACTTTGTTACATTGTTCGCGTAAAAAGTTCGTAAAAGCAAATACAAAAAGGCGAACTTACGATTTATTAATTATTCCACAGTCTTCAAGGTAAATCAATTATTCCACAGTCAAAAAACGACGATAACAAAAATAATCTAATCGCATTCCATAATTTAGTTACAGCTAACACAATCAAGAAAACAATCTATTAATGACTGACTAAAAAGGTTACACATCGTCACCATACATCTGAAATGTCTTACAAAGAAAATCCAAAATCTTCATCAATATTGTATGTTATTTTTAGGTTATGATTTCAGATGGTGTAAATGCGTATAAACATAAAGCCACGTTTACACGGGCGACTTTTTTTGCGTGCGATTTTTTGATTAAAATTGATGTGGCAAAGTTGCATATTTCCAATAATGGTTCTCATTGTGATAAAAGTTACCTTACTGCTGAAAATGACTGTCTCAAGTTGTTTCCATTTTCCGATAGTGATATTCTAAATCTTTTTAAAGCAAAATCGAAGCTGATCTCATAGCGATTTTTTATCGCAGCACCGATTCTCTTCTAAAGTTTTCGATTACAACAATATTGGTATGAAAACAACTTTTAAGACAATTATTTCCATCAGTAAGGTCCCAATTATTATGATCAAAACCGCCGTTGAGCAAATGCAACTTTGCCAGATCTATTTTTATCAAAAAATCGAACGCAAAAAAGTCGCCCGTGTAAATGCAGCTTAAGATTCACAATGCGAAAATAGCGTATACGCAGAAATTTTTTCGGGGGAGGAGGAAATCAATTTTTAATCGGCTATTTTCACGGTACCAAAGCCGAAAGCTAATGAGTCCCAGGCGCTGGAAGCCGTGAAAGTCTTCCACTGGCTTTTTTTGTGCTTTGTATTGTATCAAAAGTTTGAATTCTGGAACCTCTTTTCTATCGTATGTCCCTGCCCACTTCTATCATTGATAATACTAATAATAATAAGAATTGAAATTTATATCCTCTTTGAGATAACACTTACGCGCTCAATACTTTTTTGTCCTCCTTCTTTTGTTCCTTTTTTTAAATAAAAGCATGACTGAAAAAAAAGGAACGAAAAACAACCAGAATTGAAAAACGGCTTCAAATTCATGTAGGACCTGAGCAATAGTCAAACTGGGAAATTGTTCTGAGCCCATATCCTTGGGGCAAACTGGGAAATCGCTTTGAGCATATCTCTGAGCCCGTAAAACAAGCTACTGCTTATTAGGCCTCGCGGTCTCATTTGTATCGTGCCCAAATGCCCCATACTCATAATGAGTGGTCATAGTTGCAGAATTAACATTCATTTAGGCTGTTAGTTGCACTCTTTGAACTAACAAAAGATGTTTCGAATGTAGATTTATTACTGCTTAGTATGGAAGTGATTGATAGCTTTCTAGTCGAGATTTGGTTTTTCGAAGATGTAGCTATCGCATCTGGGTCCTTGAGGGGGACAATTCGAGGAATTTGCCTCCCATTTGTTCCCTTTGGATTTCCCTCCCAAGATGATGCTCTGTTGGGATAATGCCTCTTTTCTGAGCGCTTTTTCTGCTTTGCACTTTTAAATCCATCTAAAGACATAAATTCAGTGGTTTTTAAGAGTAAAGACTTGGAGCGATTTCTTTTAACGGGTAAATCAGATATGTCGTTAGATTTAGTTGCTTGTCTATACGATTTTTTCACTTCCTTTCGAATATTTTCCCTCGAAAAACTGTATAATATTGCATCAGCTATGGGAGAAAGAGAAGCAAAAACCAGACACCACAAAAATGCAGCTTCGCAGGCTGTTTTGTTCAAATTACTACGACTATTTGTTAAAATTATTTCTTCATCTATAGCGGAAAAGGAAAGGTCTGAGCAAGTTCTTAAATTGCAAATTGTTCTTAAATCCTGAGGAATTACTACAATTAGGGTGGCTAAACAGTATATTTGGAATGGGAGCCAACTCATGCCATAAGCAACAACAATGGCAATAGACATTCTGCGAAACTGTCGAAGTTTTCTTTCCTTTCGTTTTCTTCTTTCACGAACAGCCTTCTTTAGAGTCATAAATGCTTTGACAGAAAAAGCTACCGTGGCAAAATCCGTCTTAGCACTTGAGGCTGTAGAGTCATAGACCCTCGTCTCGACTTGAGATAATTGTAACCGTTCGCCTGATCTATTTATACCGAAAGGTCTAGTTTCCTGAGGTACGGCTAGAGTTTGCGTTGTTGACTTGATTTGCATTCGATCGTCAATGCGTGTTGGTGCTTCATTACTGGCTAGAACTTCTTCGTTCGAACATAATTCCATATTTTGGATGTTAAGAGATGGCTCAGTGGTTTGAATACACCCGAAAATATGCTTTAAAGATGACTTGAAGTTGAATTCGGGAGCGGGCACACTTGGAGAATGGTCAGGGGTTTCATGCCTGTTATTAAAATCACAAAATCTCATTATACAACAAGTGAAGCTTAAATTCGACTGATTCAAAAAAGGACTCGACAACAGATATCAAAAAAAAAGTCAATATCTGTTACACTAAAAAACTAAAGGAGAAAAACATAAAACCCACTGGCTTTATCACCTCATTCGGAATCATCAGGGAAGTTGAAAATCATGATGATCCCTTTAAACTACTTTGCCAACCTTAATATTCATTACATAAGCAATAAATAGAATGTATAAAATTGTATTGGCTCTTTTCGTCTTTTGCTTTTCATTGAGATAAAAAATCGTTTCGGATATTTTGCAGTGAAATCAAACTGTGGCAATTGAAAACGAATTCTATGAAAACAATCTACAATATTTTTCAGGAACAGTTTGGGCATCTTTTGATTGCTATAAAATTACAAAAATAAGCGGAAACACATTTTTCTCTTCATACGACCTCACCTGCTTGCTCTTTTGTTTAGCGAATAATGAATTTGACCATAGATGAGAAGCAGGATTAAGGTTGCAAAAACGTAGAAAATTAACTGGATAGACACTTGGGCAGTTGAAGCTGGATACACAAAGGATGTTTGTGCAGTGAAAGATGACGCGTTGCACGTTGTTTCAATTTTCCTGCTAGAATTTTCTGCAAATTTATGACTTAGATCAGTTGTTCTCAGCAAAAAATTTTGTTGTTGAAAATAAAAAGTTTTGTTAAAGCTATTTTTTAATGGCAACACTGCAGAGAGAAGAGGCGATAGCATTGATAACGCTGCGATTATCCAGCCAATGGAAATAAAGAGCAATGTTTGTTTTTGTCTCAAAAATCGATTTGAAGGCCGTTGCGTCAAATCAAAGCGATCAAATGCCAACAAGGAGTTGCCGACAGCATTCAAAATGCAGCAAAATAGAATAAAGCAACGAGCTCCGGTATAAAATCGTCGCTTCCAAATCGTAGGTGATGACGGATCTAACGTCTCCAACGCTATAATTAATGGAAATACAATTCCACTGAACAACAAATCTCCGACGATTAAGCTCATCTAAAAACAACAAAACAAAATGAAATTGAACAATTTGAACTCCAAAGTCTGTTCGGTGTTTTTGCAATGCCCTCAAAAATAAAATGGTAAACATAATAAAAAGTTGCATTGTTGTACAGCTTGAAAGTTAGCATGGAAAACTGAAAATAAGCTGTGATATATCATGAGCTTAAGTTCTTGCTCCAGAATAGCCATTGAATAATAATGAGGTCCAAAAGATTTCAAATCTCTGATGGACTTTGAATCTCGTAACGAATCTGATTTGCAATAATTGCTGTAGTTTTAGTTCGTAATATTTATTTTCGAAAAAAAACAAAAAACTTGTGTATACTCTGCAGTGTGCATGGGCCATACAGTTTGATTTGCCATATTTCCCACTGTTGATGAAATTTTATTGCAAAAATTTTGCCTGAGGTGAGATACCAGTAAAAGTTTTAGCAGGTATAGAGAGCTAGAGGCATTTGCAAAATGTCCAGTTTTTTCCTCGAATCCCTTGTGATTGATAGAATGTTTGATCTAAGCCCCAGGCTGCTGAATAATTCCTGCTATCCTATAAAACTAAAATTGTCGATAACGCGATCCAAACATGTCTGCCGGAATTCTCCTGATTTCGCGTTTGGTGTTCATCTTCAGTCTCTTAACTGTTGGAGGATTATCCTCAAAAAACTGATTTTCGAGGAACCCCAGAGGAAGTAGTCTGGAAGCTTGAGATCTGGGGAATACGGAGGCCATGGATTGTCAGTCCTTCTCAAAATTAAGTTGTCCCCTGAAAAGTATTGTCTCAGGTACACGAGAGTGCGCGGTTGGAACAATAAGGAGACGCTCCATTCTGTTGGAAAACAACTATATTCATGTCAACTGCCCTCTTACTCCGTATTGCTGAAATGAAGCGTCCCCACAGTATGTCCATGTACCACTCCGAGTTAACTGTGAGTGTTTATCGGTCATCGTCTTCAAAAGAATAAATCGGGACCAAAAATATCTTTTTTTTGTAATCCACACCACAATTGTGGAAAGGACAACAGAGTGGTGAAGAATTCCGGCAGGCATGTTGAAGCTTGTTATCCACAATTTTAATGTTAGAATGGTAGGAGTGGTTCAGCAGCGTGGGGCTTGCGATTGAACATTTTGTCAATAGCTAGGGATTCGAGGAAAAAAACACATTTTGCAAATGCCTTAACCTGATAAAACTTTTGGTGGTACCTCACCACTAAAAAATTTTTACAAGAAAATTTGGACAACTATGAGAAATAAGGCTAATCAAAACTGCACGTTTTTTGTTTGTGGCCCAGCACCATATAAATTAAATTAAAGTATAGCATAAAATTTTATCATATTTTTAGTTTTGGAGCAATAGACTATCATAATTCTTATAATCTTTAGAAAGATTTATACTCAAAATTGAATAACTTTCGTATCTAATCGTGTCATTTTAAATGTTTGCTGAATTTGTGATGTACTGTGTTTACTTATGCTCCCAACAACAGGTTGCTACTACTTTCTGCTTAAAATATTATCAGCATCGGTGGGCACAAATTCGTTAATCGTTAATCCATTAACAATGAAGCGAACTTTTTCATTAACTTGTTAATTCGTTAAAAAGTTTTTTGTATCAACGGACTAAATTAACTTGCGTTAAGTTTCGTTAACTTACGTTAAGGCTGTTATCGTTAATTTCGTGCATCATTCATTCATCATACCGGTAAAAAAACAATTTGCACTGGAAACACTTGGAGCGCATTAGCACGAGTTTTACGGAAAAAGCGAAGAAAGGATCGTTTTTGGGGGGCAAATAATAAGCTGCAGCCTCATAGGTCTGTTAATTATCGCTGTTCGCAATTTCCAAAGATTTGCCGATCGCAGCTTCGTTAGTGCATATGAACTCATTTTTATCTTGAAATTAAATTAGACTGTAACATGTAATTTTCAAAACACAAAAGACCACCATAGCAATAATTTTTTTCTTAATATCAGCTCAACAGTGTCATCAACTGCTCTAGAAGTGAGTGAATAAAAAGAAATGTAAATTACACTCAAAATGTTAACGAATTAACGGACTTTATTGACTTCCATTAATTAAAGCTGAAAATAACGAATTAACTTTAACGGAGGTATAAAGTTTGCTAACGGACTAGTGGTTAACGAAGCTAACGTTCTGCATTAACTTGCCCACCTATGATTATAAGGAAATGATACATGTATTAGTAGTTCTGTACGTACGTGCTACTGCAAATTAATCACAAGCATGAGCTACTGAAACAATTCGCTTAAACTTACGGTAAACAAATTTCCAGGATTTTGAAAAGCCTTCTCTTTGCGGGAATACGCAAAACCTGCAATTAAGTTCAGAAAACAACCGATGATGGAGCTTATTCCGAGTGCAATAATTGGCACTACTTCTGAAGCAGAAATTCTCCTGCCAGTGTCATTGAGTAACAAACTCTCATTTGATGTCCCCACATAAATAAACATAATCTTACAAAATATTGCACTTTAATGGTAAATTCTACAATGCAGAAAATTTAAATATTTTTTCAGCTACATTTTCCGGGTGGTTTTCGGAGGTAGCACAGTTTACCACACAGCACCACAGGTCCTTTAACTCTTTCTTTCTTTTTTTCGAATAAAGTCCTACTATACATTCTTTTTTTTTAAGATCCAGTAAATCTTGGGTTGAGGCTGATTGTTCTTAAATTGTCACTAATTTTAGGCCTATTTGTTCTTAGCTTGTTCTTAGCAATTGCTTTTTTTGTCAATTATTAAAGCTGCAATACCAAAACAGTGTAGTTCCACAGTCGGCACTGACTATCGCTAAAACTTAATACATACTATTTCGTTACACTATACGATGCTGTAAAGTAAAAATTAAGTTTTTGGTTTTTAAATTGGCCACTGGCCAGAGTTCTCAATATTTTTTTCATGCCGAGTCTGGCCTTCTTCTTAATTTGTTCTGAAACGTTGAGCAAAAATGAGTCTCGTGTTCTTTTAAAATTGCTCGTATAAAGCAAAAAAAGAATGTCTTGTTATATTTCTGGAGTAGCACTAAGCAAAGTTTGTACGTAAGCTTGAGATATTGGAAATAGCCTCAGAAATGACTTTTGCTTTGCGTAGCATAGTCGGCAACTTTCACTATTAGTCGGCTGCGTGGCCGAATGGGTAAAGGCGTTGTTTTTACGACAATCGTGATCACAGGATCCGGTTTCCACCCGCACCCTGGTCACGTTGTTGCGTCCTTCGATAAGACGCTTTACAATGACTATTTCTGCTTGGTGGCTTCGAACAAGCAGCTAATTAAGCGGACAAGAATTCGAAGAAATC
>CAWYPQ010000217.1:0-34429 GCA_963965965.1 Trididemnum nubilum | reverse complement strand
ATTTCGCGCTTGAAGGTATATACTGTATATTGTTTCCTATTAAATAAAACTTCTCTAACTTCGCGTTTCTAAATTAGTTGAAATAGTGTAGCCACGACCTTATAAGGCGCAAATGAAATCAGTTGTAAAAACAGAACTAATATTTTATTAAAATAGATTTCATATTAATTTATTAAAATTCAATGGTTATATTGGTTTATTGAAATCGATTTATGCTATAATTATATATTTATCGATTTAATAACATTTATGCGGTGGTGCCCCACTGGGTGAAATTAAATTTAATGAAATTTCTTAAAAGTTTTATCATTAAATAAGACATACAGCTTATAAGCAGTGTCTGAAATTATACGTCTTTTTGCATAAGTAGGGATTTGTTGCTATAATACACAATAATTTTAATATTCCTGGTGTTAAACAGTAAATGCAACATGTTCTTTAATTTTTCAAATTCGGTTTATTAATCAGTGGTCGAGTGAATATAGGGTCTACCTTTAAAACGATAGACTATAGAGTTCGATTCCCTCTCGGCAAGCCGAAAATCATGAAAAGCGCTATACAGTTTCCCATGCCATTATGTCAGCACTGAGCAAGTGGCAGCTGGACTCGTAGACCGCAAGGTCCGTTCGCTGTCTCCAAGCAAAACAACTTACAAAATACAATAAACTTGTAATTGCAATTTACATTATCGCAAATGATATCAACTTTGAATAATACATATTATTGTTAGTTGATTTTTTACTTAAATTGCATAATATTTAAAAAACTAAATATTGAAATTATACTTTAAATTTTTTCACTCTATGATGATTAGTCTCAATCATTTCCTTCAACGTAAGTCAATATTTTATAGGGTCTACAAGTAGCAGTAGCACAAGTTCTTTACCTAGCAGAGATTTGGAATTGGGTGAAGCAGGTTTTTCAATCGCGAATAAACGGAATAACGTAAGTAATCGGTATTGGTTTCAAGTTTTAAGTTTTATTTTGAATTTTTTTATTATGCTCTTTTTTGTCTTATTTTTGTCTTATCCCTATTGTGTTGTCATTTGTTTGCCTTTGTCCTAGTTTGTTACTGTTCAGCGAGTTGCTGCATTTTTGTGTTGCAGCATTTCTTATTGTGCGATTTGTTTCACAGTTTAAATTATCTCCTTCCGTACAGACGGACGTTTGTTTTAGTTTTGGCAGTTTACCCTGTTTGAGACCAAACTTTTATATCAGGTAAGTAAGTTGCAGTCGGCCCCTACTTGATTGGTTTGTTCTTGGCTGGATTTCCCCCCACCGAAGTCTGAAAACTTGGTACAACGGAATGTCACATCAAAGAATCAGTAACATACTGAGGACCCCGAAGTAGACATGGTCATTTTCACGCTACTCCAATTGCGGATATCTCATCATCGCACTAACAACGACTACTGATGGGTATTCTTTCTAACACATCTTAGTAAAGGTCCACGAAGCACACTGGTCGAGGTAATTCTAACATTTTCCTTCAATGCGCGTTAAAAAGCTTTTATAATTCGTTTAGGCCCGGTCTATATTTAGGCACAGTGTAGACAGGGCTTTAATGTCGGCAGCGTGGCTGAGAGGGTAAAGGCGTTGTTTTTACGACTGAGAGGGTAAAGGCGTATGTCTAACTACCCTGATCGTATAATCTTGCTTCAACCGCACCCTGGTCACGTTGTTGCGTCCTTGGAAAGATGCTTTATGATGATTATGTTTGCTTTGCGGCTTCGAACAAGCAGCAAATTCAGAGACAAGAATGCGAAGAAATCCACAGGAACATTGGATCACTGGAAAGTCCTAAGCAGGTGCGTATTCTTTGGGTCACGAAGTAGTTACCGCAATGAAAAGTGTGCAGATCGTCCAATAGTTAACATCTGACGCTGTCCGGTGGCAGGAGGATAAATATGCACTACAACAACACACTATAACAAGTCTCATTTTTTAGCTTGTGCAATGTCTAGCGTATATCTCTAACCCTAATTTATTAGGTACTTGTACTACCGGCAGCCATTTTGCTATTTTTTTTACGTTAGGCCCAGTTTTCCGTTTCTATTGCATTATGGTTATTTTTTGTTACAAGTTAAATTAACCTAGTAAATTTAAGAGCGTTTTAGAAGTGTTTTTCAGTTGATCGCTCGAGGAACGCGAACTCTATATTCAACAAGCTTGGTCTTCCAGCTCCACACTGCAACAATACTGAAGAAGTGATATTAACAGAGTACAACGAAGATAGAACCGCAAAGTTTTTGATTGTAGTCATATTTGATCGAATATTTTTCTCTCATTTTGTAGATATAAAACCATTACATTCTGTACAGTGAAAATGATGTTTACATTTGAATTTGCTACAAATACAGGGATGAAAACAAAACTGATTTTATTTTATGCCTGTGAACTAAGCACCTTGTGTCTGTTTAATCACACCAAAGCCAAACATGCTTTTTGCATTTTGTTGCAAGTCTTTCGTAAGGCTTGGCTAGCACAACAAATAGACTGCTCGGCTCTAACAGGAAACATGCTTGAAATGTCTTTCTCAAACAAACACACAATGATTATAGCAAAATCTTTGACAAAAGCTTGAAATCGACATTTTTACACTAGGTGACAGTAGTTAGCTACGAACAGTTGGTAAGATTATTTTAAACGAGGACTAAAGGCAAAATCAATGGGGGTATTTAAAGTTAGACGATTCGTCATATATTAGATTGGCGTTGACTCCATCTTTTTTGACCCACCCGTTCCAGAAATATTCTACTTCAAACACGACTTGGGGGCCTCTAATGTTATTAAATTTAATAATTTTTATTAGCTACCCTGACGTTGATAGCTTTGGCATCGTTAGCGACGCCTTTACAGTTTTTAATCTAAAGCACCCGCCGATATTAAGCTACTGAATGGAGTCGTTTCTCTGCGCACTATCACTTTAATCTTGTCTGCACAGCAGATCAGAGCTGGTAAAAAGAGCAGACTGTTAAGTAGCCTGGCGATCTCAGTAAAAATCAAGCTGCAAAACAACATTTCAGTCTAAATGATAGCCTAGCCATGGCAATAACGCGTTAATTATTAAGCTACAAACTCATATCTGATAATAAGACTAACAGTACTTGAGTAGGCCTATTGCATTAGCTTAGAGTGTTTTGTGACCCTAGAATAAACTTTTCGTTTAAGCTGCAAACAATGGCATACTACTCTAATAACCCAACTAGCCTTACTTTTGCTTGTTCTTTGACGTTTGTTACTTAGGCTACAGTACGGTCTATTCTTTTGTTCCAGCGCGGATCTACTATTTTGCTGAAAGGATCAAACTGATTGGCACGCAACAAAACGATTAAATGCAGTAGCCAGTGTTTTCCAAACTTTTATGGCGTTTTCCAAACTTTTAAACGTTTTCCAAGCAGTAGCTAGTGTTTTCCAAACTTTCCAAACAGTGTAAGTCACTGTTTTCCAAACTTTTATGGCAGCGAAACCCGGCACCAAAATGGTTTAGAAAATTGGTATTGAGTTGATGAAGTAATTTTAGTGACATCACGGCCATATTTTAGCAAAATGTCGTCATTTTTTCAATATTGTCATTGGCAGTTCAAATTTTTCTCATTGGGTTGATTTTTTAATCTAAATCATAAAATGCCTAAACCAAAGTGACGTCACAAAAACGCCTATGACGTCATTGAAGTTAAATATGGGTCTAAAAAAGGTTTAGATTTCAGCGAATGACTTCGGGAAACTTCAGAAGTAGAAGACTTTCTTCTACCTTAGCAATTTCGAATTTTCAAGAAATAGTTATAAATGAATTCGACTCTAAGTCACTTGATTTAAAGGAAAAATCTTTTCTCTGAAAGATTTATCACAAAAAACAAAGAAACCCACTACTCTATCCAAATCTAAATGATAGCGATTTAGGGGTCTTAATAAAAAGCAATTTAAAGAATAGAGTACTCATAAAACTAAACAAAAACAAACGCGATGTCATAATGAGATGCTTACTTTTTAAGTGCACACAACTTCATTGCCAAAACCAGTGAAGTGAAGGGCACAAGGTCAAAGTGAGAGGGCACTACAAATAAAGCAAATTTTGCTCATCAAAACCAACTATGATCATTTGTTCGTAATCATAAATCTAAAGGGTTATTTTGGATGAAAAAATACTTTGGCAGCTAGTTACTGTAACTAGTTACTTTTTTAGTAACTGTAACTGTAAATTAGTTACTTTTCCAAAAAAGTAACAAAAGTGGGAACTAGTTACTATTTGGAGACATTAAAAAGTTACTAGTTAAAGTTACTTTTAGTTTTGGTCCTGTTAAAAAAGATTCTTTAATCGTTAGATTTTGGTTGAATGGAACACTTCTATGTAATCCCTATTTGCGCTACAGATGACAGATTTTTTATTGTGCACTAACATGGCAACCCTAACCATGCTGTGAGAAAATATTAGAACGTTTTTAAATTACAGACCTCCTTTTAACGATCTAGTAAGTTACGGTATATCAAATAATAATAATAAGGATAGAAGAGTTTCTATCATAAGTACCAGCGAAAAAGATAGATAATAATTCCTTTGCTGATGCAGCACTAAAAAAACTGTTCGTCCAGTACTGTACTTCTTTGCCCTCGAGCGCTACAGTTGAAAGACTTTTCAGCATGGGCAAAGACATTTTGAAACCCAAACGTTTTGGTCTCAGCGATGAACATTTTGAGATGCTTACTTTCTTGAAAGGCAATTAAACAAAGTGCATCAATGTGTTACGTTGTGTATTTTTGTTATAACAACAGCAACAATAGCCATAAGCAGCTTTTGCAGAAGCACCACATGAAAATTAGAAAAGGAATGGAGAAAGAAATCTGTTAATTCCGGTGCCAAAGTAGAAAATCAACATTTTCCATACTTAATTCATACCGGTCACTACTTGGGTGCCCGCTGAGAAGCAATCTCAGTGAACGACCGACGCATGTTGAGCAATGAGATTCTCAAAAACAAAACTTTCGCTTTCCCGTTGAATGATTAATTAGAAACATTTTCTGGGAAAAGAGGGTTTGGAATTTCAAACATTGTCAATATATATTTAATTGACAACATAGCGTCTGATCATATTAAAAAAACAACCGATCCAAGCCTAAGCCGTTGGAACTATATAAAAATATTTGTTTCTTAAACAACTGCTGATATCAAAAAACTAACGCTCTAGCTTGAGTCTTTTTAAAAATTAATTTTTGGTATACCATTTGAGGTCTCCATTTGTCCTTTAAACTTTTATTTCCTAAACAAATATTTGTCTCTTAAACAACTGCTGATACCAAAAACCTAACGCTCTAGCTTGAGCCTTTCAAAAAATTGATTTTGGTGGTACCATTTGGGGTCTCTTGTATTGGGGGTGGTACCTACAAACTATGTCAAAATATATGTTTGTTAAATATCTGCTGATATCAAGAAAACTAGCACCCAAGATTAAGCCATTAAAAAAATTGATTTTTGGGGGGTCCATATGGGAGGTCTCCGGGGATGGGAGAGTAGCCCCAAACTATGCCAAAATATTTGTCTGTAAAATATCTACTGTTATCAAAAAACACTGTCAACAAAGTTAAGTCGTTAAAAAAATTGATTTTGGGGATCCATTTTGGGGGGACTTTGGGGGGGCACTTTTGAACTATGTCGAAATATTTTTCTATTAAGTGTCTGTTGATATCAAAAAAAAAAAAACTGGCACGCTTGCTTGAGCCGTTTCAAAAATTGATTTTTGAGGGGTTTATTTATGGGGTCCTCGGGGGGATGCACCCCCAAACTGTGTCAAAATATTTGTTTCTTAAATATCTACTGATATCAAACAACACTGGCACCCGAAATTAACCCGTTCCAAAAACTGATTTTTGGGGAGTCCATTTTGAGATGGTCCCCTGGGGGTGTTACCCCCAAACTATGTCAAAATATTGATCTCTTAAATATCTTCTGACATCAAACAACATTGGCACTCGAAATTAAGCCGTTCAAAAAATTGACTTTTGGAGGGTCCATTTTGGGGGGGTTCCCGGGAGGTGACACCCCCGAATATGTCAAAATATTTTCCTGTTAAGTATCTGTTGATATAAAAAAGAAACCGGCACATTAGCTTGAGCCGTTCCAAAAACTGGTTATTGAGGGTCTATTTGGGATGGTCTCCCAAAGGGTGGTACCCCCATATTATGTCAAAATATTTGTTTCTTGAATACTCCTGATATCAAAAAGAAACTAGCACCCTAGCTTAAACCGTTAAAAAAATTGATTTTTGGTGCCCATTTTGGGGGGGTATCTGGGGGAGTCCCCAAAAAAATAGCGGGAGAAAAAATTGCGTTTGCAGCTCAACAAGTTTACACAAAAATTAGATTTCAATGTTTTGTGGTGTAGGAGAAAAAGAGCGTATAAGTGTTAGGAAGAAAAAAAAGGAAAAAAAAAAGAAGGAAAAAACCTCATCGCGGCCAAAAATGGTTTGGTTGGGATGAAAGGGTATCATAAGACTTACAACCGTGTGAAATATTTTTTGCCGTACTTAACCCAGTTTTGAATGAGACCGCTTTTTACGTCAAACTTGTGGGGCGGTTTTGGGGTTCTAAAACGAAAGTCACGTAATCTTTTGCCTCAAAATTTGGTACAAGTATGCAACTCATTAATCTCAAATTGCTGTCAAAATTTATGCAGCTCTACCTAACCGTTCTCGAGTTATAAGCTAAAGTTTGAAACTTTGCTCTCGTTAGTGGGAAAATGGCCGAGTAAAAACAATGAAACATACAACGCGAGCGTCGGTCGTTTCAATTAAGTTTATTAAAAGTAACTCAAACTGGTTACTTTTTTAAAATAGTAAATGTAACTGTAACTTAGTTACTTTTTTGCCATGTGACTGTAACTCAGTTACTTTTACAAAGTAACTTGCCCACCACTGGCGATGACTACCGTAAGTTTTCCCCGAAGGTAAGGAAACTGCTTTTTTGTTGAATATACGTGCTGAAAAAGGGAAATTCTAGATTCAAGTAACTAGTAATGGCTTCAAAAACTTATTTTGCAGGTGCAACCTCAATCCTTTTTTGGCTAGTTCTAGACACTCGATTTGGGTGGCCAAAGATGGTCCTCTTTTGGCCATGTTTTCTTTGAACCTTGTTTGAGCACAATAGTCCACCCTTTGAGCCATGGCAAAATGAAAAACGGTGTAAAAAACGTTACTATCTGCGTTCTTAGATTAAAGCGGAGCATACGTATATAGAAAAATTATTCGTCACCTGGCATTTTAGCATCATTCTGATCAGCTTGTGGGGAGGAGTAGTGTAGATTTCAGTTGTTTGTTTTAACTCATGCTATAGCATTTTGTTGGATTAAAAAGTTTTTTCATCTCAAGATCGCAAAGCATTCTATACACTGTAAATCGTAAAGTTGTGAAAGTAAGCAACTAAAGAGGTGGTCTTTTTTTTACACCTCTTGTTTGTTAGGGTGGTAAATGTTCCATTTGGTATGGTGTATTATTCCCACCTTTGATAAGAGAGAATTTTCCGTCCTAAAAGTTGCAAGAAACATCTTCAAAGGTGGTTTAATTTTCCATCTTTTGCTTTGCTTAGTTTTCGTCATTCTAATTACACAGACGTTCTATCATCTCACATTTGCGTTACGTCTATTTTGATAGGTTGAGTTTTTACACTTTATTGATGAAATAACTGCTGCGAAGGTTGTCAGTTTTCCTCAATCACTACGATTTTTTGTTAGGTCTAAATTTTGCGCAATGGCTCGTCCTATACTGATGCGGCACTTTACGTGAAATTAAAATGCATACAGTAACAAAACTTATCAATACATGAGAGAAACACCAAGTAAATTTGAAGTATACGCTTTATTTAAGACACAAGCAGATAAAAAATTCAGCACTCTGAATCAAGGATTTGTTCAACAATAACCCAAAAAAAAAGAAAAATAAGCAGAGCAATGCGAAAACCATAACAAAGCAGAAAGCACGCAGTAATGCAACTGATTAGCGCAAACAAGTATTTTGGCAAAAATTTGCAAGAAAAATTAACTTCGACAATCAACATGATACTAATTATTTCGTTTTTATATCTGTATCTTTACTTTTAGCGAAGCTGGCGGGCGCTATAGCAACACCTCAGGTGTTTAGGCATATTGCTTATTCATCATTGGCAACTGCAATTATTAAACGTTTTCAGCGTCTAAGATTGTGCCTCATCTGGGTCTAAATATACCATCATATATTTTATGATTTTGTCTCACTAATTAGCAATAATAAATTACTTAAACGAACCAAAGAAACCGAAAGCATGTACTGTGTTATTCTTTCCACTTCAAAGATAATGTTTTAAGTCAATAGTTGCGAAGGTTAAAACCAGTGAGTCGGAAAAACTCATCAATTATTTGTTCAACGTTTTCAGTTTTTGAAACGACGTAAGACAGTGAACTGTTTATTTTAATAAACACGAAATAAAAACGTCATTATCACTTATCTTATCAGCCGTGAAATTAATTTTTCTGTATTAGGTAAAAAGAGCATTTAATCGCTTCAAAATTCAAAAAATTTGATTTTAGAGAACACGTTTTCGATTTTGATTCGTGTAGTAATAATTTTAATTTCAAAATTAGATTCCTTTTTTACAATCATTCGTAGATGTGTAACTCGGCCTACAAAGCCAAAATTAATAAAAGCTTAAAAATAAGACTAAACATACTTATGCAAAAAAAAAGTATTTCCATTAGGTGTTTACTAAATTATCTTTTGTGTTTATTAAACTAACCAGTTCACTATCCGTCGTCTTTAAAACCTGAGTAAATCTAGAAAATTTGATTGATGAGGGTTTCATATTCACTGCTGGTATAGCTTTTTCCGTAGCTTTTTGTAACTGTTGTAGCTGAACTAATCATCTTTAAAATGGAAAGAATTGCATGCTTTTGATTTTGGTGTCTGTGCGTAAGTAATTTAATGATTGGTTGTTCTATTGTGTATTAGCGTAACAATATCATAAAATATTTGATCTTATCTTTAACTCCTGATTAAACACAATTAATGATAGGTGCTGAAAACGTTTGATGAAAATTGCAATTAATTAATGAGCAACGGTGTCTTGATATTTATTTGAAATTTTTCTTTTTGGATATCCAAAATTATTGTTTATTATTCCAATTGTTTGGCTGAGCAATGCAATGCCAACAATCATTACTTTTAAACTAAAAATCAATAATACAGCATGATCTTGTAAATTGTAAATCATCATCACAAATTACAACAGTGATTATTGAATGCAAGTAGTATACAACAGTAATCAATCATACCAACACAATATTACAACAAATTAAGCTGACTGGAAGATGCTATTGCATGAAATAGAATACCAAAGCGCGCAGCAGGGCCTCGTGCGAATAGCAAAGCAAAAACATATCAGCAGCGAGCGATGAATGGACACCCCTTCTGCATCACTCTGGCCATTCATGATCGGACGATGAAAACTTAATGAGGTGCAATTTTTTGTGAAATATAGGACAAAAAATTATTGTTTGATGAACCAGCATTTGCAAAGAAACCTTTTTAGAAGTTTGTGGTTTACTATCAGAGCCAGCCCCTCACTCCTATCAATTCAAAGATGAACCATGTAGTTTACTGTATACCTATTCATTTTTAAATCTGAAAGTGTTGAAAAATTCGATGCTTAGTTCTAAGATTTTGGAGGCTTTGCCCACTTTTTAGAAAATCTGAAGGGGCATATATATTGACATAACACAGCATTTACTCGCATACACCTCCAACAGCTATTAACTGTGACGGATTTACATTCTTAAAAAAGTAAACAGGGTAGAACTTCATACTATAACTTCTATGAAATAAAATACAACACGAGTACTGTACAACCTTTAACTGATGCTGCTGTCTACAACACAGTGTGAGTGATACAAACAAACCCTTTTGTAAGTTTTGATTTGATTTTACACGTAGCTACAGAGTTAGTCAAGCGTACTTTGCCATTAATCACAAACTCCGCCACTTTTTCTTTGAAGCATATTGGCATAACAGCAATGCTTTTCTTCTTTCTAAAAAATAGCATGTTAAATAATATAATTGTTGATGCTATAGAGCGAGGATTGCTGTAAGTTTTTAAGGACATACTGTGTATTAGCCAGGCTGATGATTTTAGCGCGGGCGGTACTTTACAGTAAAATAAATAAAAATCGAACGACATACACTTGGACATCTAAATGCTGTTGGTTAAAAACTACTTCTTATGAGCAAAAATCGATTTCATAAAAGCACTTCAGTCTGCAATAACGGGTTGGTACCTCATTATTATTACTTGTTATTTTTGAAAACTGAGAATGTTTTTTGCCAAATCGATTTTTGCCCAATAAAAGTACTGTTTTAACCAATAAATTAGGCTTTTTTAGACGGTCGAAAGTTTTCATACCGTCACAATTTATTCCAAAAAAAGCAGTCTTGCTCCATTTTATTTTAAAGAGGACAAAGTTTTGTGTGAACCAATGGAGAATTACCTAACGCTTATCAAGTTGCCATTCAAAAGTTGAATAGTTACGGCCACATTTACTCATAAAGGGTTCCTGGCGGGGAGTCAGGATACTATCCAGGGCATGAACTTATGACGCATTTAGTCATAAAGAAATTTACACAGAATGCGATAAGCTTATGTCAGCAAACTGTTAGTTTTTCTGCGATACCATGCTGCTTAGGAAATCGATGTCTCAAATTACTGTCTCTCTAAAGTGTTTCTGTAAAGCCATATTGCTTTACATTTAAAAATGTAAGTTACTGTGAGTGCAAGCACGTATACGACGACTTTCAGTATAAGAAAATGTCCAATCAGTAACATACTCGTATAATATTAAGCTGCTATTTAAAATCCTTAATTTTGTGCTTTTCGATTAAACATTTTTTGTTGAAGCAACAACCTTAGTTTCCTCTAAGTAAATCAAATATTAAGTTAAGTATTACTATAACTTTATATCAAGGTAAAAATGCTCCCCTCTCGGGTTTTTCGTGATAAATTCCTTCAGAAATGAGATTTTTACTTTGAATACACTTGAATTTGAGGTAAGCGTATTTACAAAACACATTTGAAAATTTAAGGTTGTTAAAGTAACGGGAAGTTTTCGAATTTTAAGGTTTGCCGAAGTTACTATCCGAAATCTGAGCATTTTTGGCGCAGGATATTTAACTTAAATGACGGCAGAAAATGTTTTTGTGATGCAACTACCTGGATTTAGGCTCTTAGTGGTTCAGTATGAAAATAAACGTAAGTTTTGACGACGAGTGTCCTACTTGTCACTGACATTTGTTATTAGTGGTACAGTGTTTTAGCCCCAATAAAGTCCGTAGGGTTAAAAAAATCAATATTGCTAATCGTTTATGGCAACAAAATTAACCATTCTTTAAACAAGCTGTCTCGCTATTGAAACGGTTTATAATCGTTTTATAAACAAGGCATTTTGTATAGGGACATACTATATATTGCGCTTTTTTATCATCAATGAACAAGCAACACTCGTCGTTGAATATTCTCAAGGCCGTTTCTTTGTTCTGTTTTTTTTTGCCTCCTTTAAAGGCCGAATGAGGAGTTTCTTTTGCTAGCAAAAAAAAGTCGTTAATCATTACGTACAGAACACACAACGAGAAATGTTCGGATCAGAACACCCATGCTGATAGTATTACATCAAAAAACTACCGTATATCGCTGGTATGTATTACAGTATACTGCTATAAGCATTTTTCAAAAAACTCAAATCCGTTTAGTTTAGAAAGAAAATCGCAAACACAGGTATCGATTACCTTTTCATCACGGAATGAGTAATTTGAAGGCGTAAACTAAAGAAACAAAATTTTTTGGAAATTTATAGCTAGCCTATGGCAGTGAAAAATTTGGAAGTTCTTTTGTCTGCTCTTGGACCAGTATCGCTGAGCATCATCTAAATCAATATTAACGTGATTTAAGTTTAACATTGTTTTCAGTTACTTATCCACACTCCTCTTGGAAATTTTCTTCAAAATTAAACTTGTTTAAAGTGAAAGTTTGATTTTGCAACTAGCTTACTGCTGGACTTTGGCTATTTCTAAAATATATGACATCACACTGACGTTTGGCAAAAAATATGTTATCAGCAATTTGGCATTCTATTATTATCAGTCGTATGCACCAACGTGGATTTATTGTGGCTGCTAAATAACAAAACTTTAAGAAAAAAAATTAAACAAATGACCAAGCAAATTGCTATAATTATTTTGTAATTTGAGGATGAATCTTCCGAGCATACGATATCACATCATAACAGTTTATTTTAATTCGAAAAGGTTAACGGTTTAACACAAAGAATATTGAAAATTTGCGGGATTAACTTCACATGTACGTTGCTGGTGCATACGACTTGCACCCATTTATACTTACTATAGAATTTTTTCTGTCTTGATCCGGTTAATACGGGTATTTTCTGACCAGTTGCATGCACACACACTTGTAATCCGTTGGTGCAACATATCTACACAAGCATACATATCAGCCAATAGAATGATATGAAAACATACGTAATATACTTTTTAAAATGGGTTAATAATAGGTCATAAGTATTGCTTCCCCAAAGAGTTGTAGAAACCCTACGTAGAACGCAACAATTAGATTTGGCTTAGAGTAAATTACGTTAATTTTTGTCCCTATCATCTACCACCATAATGACAATTAACCTTTTATAACAAGCCAGCTTTTATTAAACCGTTTGATGAATAAAACAAAACCAATTATGAAGAACAATTTGCGTGAAACACCTATCGTAAGTGCCAAACATGTTAAGGGACAGTATATAGCTCGGCAATTGGCATATTTAGAAAACCAACTGCAAGCAAATATTGAGTTTCTTTTCATGATTGCTACAAAAAGATTTGAAATAAGAAGATTTCGACTTTTTATCTGGCTCCTTTACGTAAAAATGGACATCAAAAATATTTCCATGCTAAAATAGTAAAATAAGTTTCGGCAAAATTTTTGTATTTGACGGTCCAGCATAACAAAATTTAGCAAAAATAACAAATAGGCTTAGCAAAAATAACGGCACAGGCAAAGAAATAGCCTCGGTGATTTTCATACTGTTATAGAACTTTTGGGTATACTCACAGTGCATGAGTAGAGACTGATTGAAGAAATATTCGGCCAATTTGTTTGGGAAGTCTTGAAGGTAGTGGAATCAATTCCGGAGTGCATTTGTTGAGTTCTTCAGCCACATTGATTGGCCACTCCGGTAACTCACTTCTTAGCAATCAAAGAATTTTATAATTCATCTTTCGTAATCGCAAAATAGTGTTGCTTGAAGGTTCTACATATTGCTTGTGGCAAAATTGTAAGAAGATGTCAATATTGTATGTGTTGAAGGTGTAGCTAGAGGTAAAAAATCAAAAGGTTTAAGAATATGAATTAATGCATAATCAAAAATCATTTTCAAACTTGAATAAAAATTGTCTGCAGTTAATTGTACCCTATACTGTAGTGCTACGCATCGACTAATTTATGTGTAACATGGTATACAGAACAATAAAGTAAATAAACACAGATGGGCAGCAACTGAATTCTCTGATACTTCATGATGTATTTGCTTTGATGGTAGCATGATTGCATTCTAGAAAGTATTGGATCGAATAGGGTAACTAATAGCTAGTTTCAAAATGAAATGCTTTTACTTTTTCTTTTGCTCTATGACAACGAACACACAGTAAATCGAGCAAAACTGACGTTTTTGTACTGGATCATGTAAAGCACAGCAACACTCAACTGTAGTATGACACTCTATTCTTCAATTTCTTTTTTTAGCGACCATTGTAACAACTATTTTCCAGTATATTTAAATCAAAGGTATTCCCCAGCCAACTCTTGGCCAAACTGAACGAACCTTAATGGCTTGCACAGCAGTAAATTTTGCAAACTACAAATAAGGAGAAAAAACAAGATTAGTCTCAGCTGAGAAAAATTAGTTTGCAATGGGTAAAAAAAGCTTAAGTAAAGATCTACAAAATTCAAAGTTTATAGGTTTCAAAATGACAAAGTTTGCTAATTTCACTTGCATGCTGTGCCCAGATTTAGATTGGATTTGAGACAAGTGAAGTCCAAAATGTTTGTTTTCCCTTGCAGTTTTATGACGAAACAAATAGTAGCACACAGAAAAATCAAACTTTTTTGTCAACAGCAGACGGTGCACACAAAAATTAAGTGGCATCACACATTGGTGCAACAGTTTCATCCATATGCAATATGCAGGCTGCAGGCTTACAAAAAACAAACTACTGAGACCGAAAATTAGTAAATATTCAGGAACCGCTAGCCAGAGTAAAATTTTGCTGGTGCGAGTAAACAAAAAAAAAAAGTAGAGCGGTTAACGATATCGTTTGAAAGCATGCATATGTACAGCTCTGGCAACCACTTACCTTGAACAATAACCTATAGTTTGGCTTTTAAGGGGAGAGCATCCAAATCGTCAAGGTTTACCCGGACCTGGAGGTCGTCATCGAACATTTGAATACAAAAAGTTTGCGACATGTTGAACAATCTCTTCGTTTTTTCTTTTAGTTCGCACGAAGAGCAGCACAAAATTTTATTGCTGTCTTCAAACGTTAGTAAATTTTCTTCAAGCATTATATAATCATGTTTTTACTCGATACTGCATTAACTTTGCTGCAAGTGCAATAATATTAAGAGTAATAAAACTGGCTTGCAATAACTAACAAAAATTCTCTTTAGTAAGTAAAATCGACGTCCACGTAAAATCGGCAGTGTGGTATTATGGTTTCTCCAGTTTTTAAACATTCCAAAAAATCAAATACTTGTTAAAAAAACTGTTTACATAATATTGAATTGCATCAAATATTATGAAATATAAAATGGAATAAAAATAATATGGTATAAATGCAATAGCTCCAGCCAAACATTTCTAAAACTTTTAAAGTTACCTACTGGTGTTACTGATGAAGTGTCAGACGGGACCTCACTCAAAGCACAGAGATATTTTTTTAGTTTTTTTTAAAAGTAACGTAATTTTTGGCTACTACCTCGATCAAACTTGTGCCTGAAAGTTGACATTAATTTGTACTGTGTATCGCTAAAAATGCTTAAAAACGACTTCGTGCAGTAGGTGTGTTATAAGAGGCAATTTTGATAATTTCTGTCAATTAAGCGTTCAGTATAAACATTTGAATGAAAACTAAGCAAAGGTATATTTTAGTAGTTTAGGAAAAAAGCAGAATATTTAAAAAAGAAGTGAGTTGATATGGCTCGCCCAGTTCACAGATGGGCGAATATCTTACCCTATCTTATAATCAAGCGATGTCAAGGTACCAAGTTACCCCGGCGCGTAGCCAGAAATTGGCAATGGTGGGGCTGATTTGGGGGTGTGGGAGCCTGGGGGCAAAGCCTCCAGCCGCCGGAGGCACGGGAGTGTGGGGGCTTTGTTCCCAGTGCTTGAAAATTTTGCATTTTTTCCATTTTGCTTAAAAATTTTGTTTTGCTTGAAAATTTTGCAATTTTGCATTGTTCCCAGTGCTTGAAAATTAAATGAAGGGGCCCGGGCACCCTGGATCAATATTATTGTTAATTACTGTTGTACGCAAAGATGCTAAAAGAAAATGAAACTGAAGAAACAAGTCTTTGTTTGTGACGTTTTTATCATTGGTACATTTCAATTGGGGGGGGCCGGGCCCCCTGCCCCCCCCCTGGCTACGCCTATGCGAACGTTAACCTTAAACAGACTTAAAAACCAACCAACAATAGTTTCGCGTGCTGCTGTATTGCATAAATTAAGTAAAACGATGTAAAAATAGAGATGAAGTTAGTGCTATAAACTGCAATTAATCTGCTTACTATAAATAATGTACCCGCTACTAAGTAGGCTATAATCGCTTCCTCAGCCGCTCTTCTCAGTTACCCTAATAATACAGTATGGGATATTTTACAAAACTTGAACAATGTTTTTGCGCTTATAAAACTAAAAATTAATGTATTGTAAATTATCTGTAGATAAATGCAGATGCTATTTAACATTAATTACTACTAAAGTTATTATCGGTAGCATAACCTTGATTGCATTTTAGCTAAAATCTGAGATCTAAACACAATGCCCTAAGCCAAATAACTAGCAAATTGGCGCTGCAAATTTTAGCCAGCAATACAATTCTGGTAAAACTCGATGATAATAAATCACTATAAACGGCTACTGGTAGCAAATAACAAATGAAATTTGAAAACTAACGCCTGTTTTTATATGCTGTGTAAACCCTAAACGGAGGAAATGAACCCGATATCCCGATTCCCGAATTTATAAGACCAAGCAAAAACAAAAGTGATTGCTCCAACAAAAATCACTTAGAATCACAGTTGATTATTTAACAAAACATTAATTACATATTTTTAATCACCAAGTGTTTTTGGCAAGGAGGCAGCGAAGGGAATTTGCGGTCTTCAAGTCAAGCTGCCACTTGCCTACCACACACGGAAGAGCAGGAGGCTTCATACTGTCCCTTCTAATGCTGAATATCAAGCAAAGAAACTGTGAATACAAATACAAATTTAATCATTTCAAAACGCGGCAACAACCACTAACAAAGCCAATCTTTTTCGCGAAATTTGTGACATGTAATACTAACAGTTATCATTAATCATATTAAGAACAAAAAAGTCCTGTAGGAAAATATACTGAATATTTTATACTTTGTACAGTACATCAGTTTAGTTCGTTGACAAATTTATGTTATGCTTTGTTTTTACTCAGCTTAACTTTGCTTATCTGCTACTGCAAATTTTCTGAATAATTATCGTAGTACGTTACTAGCGTGTAAACGGGAGACATTTTTTTTTGCCGCAATTGGCAAGCAATTGCCGAAAATATTTCAAGATATTTTTATTAGATAGCAATAAAAATATATGTTTATCGATCGTTAATCTATGTAGATATACATTGTACAGTATTTATTATGGAATAGCTACATTAGTGATTGAATGATTAATTAAATTATTGCTTGCTTAAATTCTGAATAAGCTTTGAATTTGCATCTCTGCTAAAATTCAGAACCATCGCCAAAAGCGATCGCATTACTTTCAACTGTGACCTTTCCTTCCCTTTTACTTTACTATCATACAGTGGGCAAACAGTAATTGACGTTTACTTCATTCGGAAATATTCTTTTTGAAATTGTCATCGCACTTTACACTAGCCTATATTTTGTCACACTGACGACCTTTTGGCTCCAACTTGTGACTTAAAGTAGAGATGGTGCGGTGCACAAAATTCTTGTTCGCAAACTGCACCGCGCCGCTCAATTCTATCCAAATACCGCACTGCACCGCAAAAAGTTTGTGAACTTAATACACCGCACCGCAAATCCTACCGCAAGCCAAAATATAATGGTTAACAGTATTGCCTAACACCAATACTGTAGGACTGCATGCAAAATTATAAACCAAACAGGTAGGCACCCCATGGTCCACCTGATGCTAGTTAAACAATAGCTTCAGATAATGGTTTGGTCTAAACTGTTACTTAACTAAACAAGCCAATTAACCCAACCTTTGATGATTGGTCTCAGTTCAATTTCGACTAATAAAAAAATATCCCAATTATGAATCAAACCATGGACATTACCGGTAGGTTTGGAATACTGAATATATCAGCACTTCCACTTTAGAAGTTCCAACTGCCAAAGTTTGATGGCTGCATTCATGCAAATAGTAGCACTGAAAGCACAGTCACATCTGACATTATTACTAGGCTTGCCACAGTAAGTCATGGTCATGCTTGATATGGTAAGTTACAATGTACTGCTCAAAGTTTCTTAAGCTTAAGGTGAAGAATTGTTATGCAAAAGTAGTTTTAACCATTCCATCTTATTTTTTGTAACCGGTATCACATATGCTATGGGAATACTAATAAGTATAAATGAAAAAGGTGGTTTAACGTTAAGCACTTTGTGCCTCTGCACAATCAGTCAACAAGCATCGACATGTTGAATTTGAACCATAATACAAGCAACAGAGCAATTATTACTAACTATAATATCTATATCTATTGTTGATTTCGAATGGAGAGAAAAAGATACACTGACATCTCAATATGGCTCCTCTTTGAAACAGTGAAATCTGAAGCTACTTTATGCTGTACAGTACAGGAATAGGTTGGCGAGTGAGGTTGGGTGACTGATGGTGATACCACCTACCGTACGGTACAATCACACAAAAAAATTTCCAACTATCAATCTGAAATTCCTAACTCACTGCTCAGACTACAATACTCTGGTACTGTAGATTCAAGCAGTCAATAAAATTTTGTCATGCTCTCAGTAGCCTACCACTAAATACTAATGCTTCAATGATAAACTTTAATTTTCAATGTAAAGGAACCTTTAGTTTTTAGAAATAGCCACTAGCCGGCTAGCCTTGGAACTGTGATACACTGGCATATATGCAACAAACTCAACTTGACTAGGCTACATGTCAAAAAGCTAAAGTAGACTTACCGTACCAGACTACTAGTACACAGTAGCCTATACCGGTAGTCCATGAGTCGTCAGTAAGCAACTCTGTACTGGTATTTCATTAGGCCAACCAGTATCACATATGATACCAGTATCAGGCTACAGTATTGGTACAAGTTGTGTACCGGTACTTGCAAGTAGTACTGGTAAGTAGGCCTATCGATACCTGCTTACAGTTTGACTACTTTTAATTGTCAAACTCTATGCAGGTACCTATATTTAGCCTACTACTTGTAAGAATAGACTTGTGCCAAATACTGTAATAGTAATATCACCTTATCTGTTAGTGTCTGGTGCTACGCAGTATAGCCTATACCGGTGTGCAATGGCCTAGGATATTACCATAGGTATCGGTACAGAATTAACGACTAGTGCACCAGCTTATCCAGCCCAACTCAGAGCTTACCAGTACAAGCTGCATTACTATTACTGGTATGGCGTTAGACTGTAGATACGCTCGGTAGGCCTATGATTTGAAGGTTACACCTAGGCTACCGGTACACCATGGTACCTAACAGGCTACATTGAGACGGAATTTAACATCTGAGATAGAGTGGCTGATTCCTAACCTAATCCTAAGAAGTGCTCTCATCCTCCACGCTGCAGCTGCACTGCACTGCAAAACTACTGGATTTTTTCACGCTGCGCGGCGCGGCGCTGTTGGCTAACCGCGTACGCGGCCGCGTACGCTGCGCGGCTACCATCTCTAATGCAGCCCCGTGACCGCCGAGAGCAATTTCGCAAATATTTCGTTGTTTTAATACACCGCAATGCGTCATGATCATTGATCATCCCACCAGAGACTGATTTAAAACGGCCACATTATGGCCGGGATTGAGCGCCAACAATGGACAAATCACTCGAAAACAAGAAACAAAGCACTGAATCGTGCTCATCCGACTGCCTAGTCTACACACCGTTCGAAAGTTAAACTACTCAAGTCATCGCATACCTCTGTGAACGACGTGACGAACTTTGACGGACACAAAAACAAAATTCTTGTCAGTGTGCATGTTTTATTTAGGCCTGCATTGTGGTATTGTTTTTCAGTGCTCGAACACTAGTTCAACAAAAGCGAATGATACAAACGCGGAGTCTCGACTTCACGTCTTTCTTATCTTCTCCCTTTTTCTTCCATTTCTTTTTCAAGTCAGAGACCGCAAAATCCCATCTTTCGCTTTGTTTTGCGTCCCCCTGAGGTGGGGTAGCGTGGTGCCCCACATCCTCCTGTTCTTTCTTTTTTTTCCAACATTCTTTTCCCTTCGTCTCCGCTCTCTTTCTCACTCCGCCCTCTAGACTGTCATTTTTTTCCTTTTTTTTGCGCTGGTATATAACGCAAGTTCTCTTGCACGTGGCTCTCTTTTTCGTTTCGCATGCTTTCGTAAGCATTAAAAAATGTGGTTCATGGACATGTGTATTTGATTTTTTTTTGTGGTGGATGGAAAAGTCCAATTTCCCGCAAAGGGTATGCACGGAGCAATCTTTTATTTACTTCAAAACCGTGCATTACAGTTAGGGTTGGGGGCAGCGATGCTAGCCTGAGGGATAGCAATTACGTGGCAGCAGCTTTTTTGCTTACTCAAGTGATGTATCGTTAAGGCCCATTCACACTGGCATCGTGATCGCGTCACATGACGTCATCGCTCAGCGCTTCGCGATTTTGAAATGTCAGCATGACGCGACGAGCTTTTTGCTTGAGATGCACACCAAGCGCGATATGTCGGTTGCTATTAGAAACGCCAAACATTGTTTAGGGAAGGTGCAAGACTGAAATGATGGCTTTAAGCTTGTTCTTTTTCGACATTCTTGGTGTTAAATCGTTTAACGTTAAACAACAAGGATGCAAAAGTCTAAATTCGCTGTGGTTGAAATTGTAAATTAAATTCCGATTAAAAGTTTCAAAACGTTTGGAAATCTCTTCTTAGTTAAGACTGCTTGTTTTGATTAGGGTGTCTGGTTCGGGTATGCTTTTCTAAACCGGGTTTGGGTTTTTTGTTCTGAAAATCTTAGTTTTCGGGATTTATCTTCTTTCAAAAGTTGAACTGAACAAAACTGAAATTTATTTTGTTAACTATTATAGTAAACAGCACAAAGTAATGCAAAATGAAAATAAATTAATCACATTCAGCATAAATCAACGCACGGTTAAAATGATAGTAAAACAGACACAAGAAGACAGCGAAATGACTGGTTTTGTTTTCGTGTCTGCAGCCACTTATTGTTATTAAAGCTTTACTTTTTGTTCAGTAATATCTAATCTTTTTTTTTTTTTTTTGAGAATGCGCGCTAACAAAGAAACAAACAAACAATAGCAGCAAAGAGAAGAAGGGAAGAAAGAGGGAGAAGGGGAGAAGCAGGAACCTCATGATGTTAAAAAATAAATGAATGAAAACTATAGTGGTTATATTTAGCAATAATAAAAATATATAAGTTTATGTTTCTTGATTATATTTTTGCAAGACTAAGTTTTTAAGTTTTACTTTGAAAGACAGGTGCTTTTGTTACGTGAATATCGAAAAAAAAATACATTTTAAGTTTATACTTTTACTTTTCTTAGCGTATTATGAAAAACTAAAACAAAACAAAAAAGGAAAAAAAATACGCTACGAGAAAGTCGGTTGTCCTATTATACAACAATCGAATATTTGTGGCAAAGGAGAAAATCATAACCTGACTGCATAAATTTTTTTCTTGATAAAAAAATGACAGAAAACACCATATTCAAAATGTGCATCTTGCGCTAGATTACTGCCAGCATTTTCCTTGACATGTCATTGAATATGGCACGCAACTGTTTCTTGGGTACTCTTGCCTACGTTTTAATCAAATTTTTTGTTAACTTTTCACCTTTTTCGCCAAAATGTTTTTCAGCTAAATTTTTGAGCATTATAAGAGTTTTTGTGCAATAGAGCAATAAACTAAATTAATCTGTACGATTCGTTCAACAAAAAAAGTTCTGATATCCATTTTGCAGAAACAACGCTCTCACGACGAACGACAACGTAGAACTCATTTCTACTTCGTCTTGCGGTCGTTCAACCGCGAGTTTTTGCGTCATGGCAAACACGTGGTTAAAGCGACAAATCGTTCAGTGTGAATTGGTCAGTTCTCTTGCACGTGGCTTGCACGTTTACGCGTTTACACGTTTACGCGCTTGCACGTTTACACGTTTACTTCTCTTGCACGTTTACGCGTCAGGATCGTTAAAAACGCGTCATCTGACGTGATCGCGACGCCAGTGTGAATTCGGCTTTACGCTTTAGTGTGGCTCCCTGCATAAGTTTTGAACGAATTGCTCCTCATAGTTTGTTTAGTAGAAGCTAGTCATGCAAACGCTCATGCACGTGCCATTGCCTTTTTCTCATACATTTGGTTTAAATACGACATTTTGTCTCTGCATTGCTGCAAGCTGGGCAGTGTAGTGGTTATCGTTCTCAGCTTTCAACCCTACGCACCCGGGTTCGATTCGCGGTTGGGTTGTGAATGCGTGATACAGTATGCCGGAACTTGGATGGAGATGCACAAAGCTATCTTTTCTTTGCTTCAAAATCTTGCATTGCAGTTAGGGTTGGGGCAGCGATGCTAGCCTGAGGGGATAGCAATTACATGGCAGCAGCTTTTTTGCTTACGAAAGCGACGTACCGTTATGCTGGAGTGCGGCTCCCTGCATAAGTTTTGCACGGCTAGCTCCTCGTAAACAAACTTAAAGGAATGGACTCGGGAGTAAAAAAAATGACCATGTACATCCTGAACTATATTGATTTAATTAGAACTACAGTTCTCAGTGATTAGGCTTATAAATAATTGTATGCACTACATAGCAGAATTCAGGCCGGTCACTGGTCTTGGTCAAGCTAGTCTAGGTTGTGTTGGTAAGCCTACTAAATCGTTGTAAAGTTGATCATACCACTAATTTATTGCGTCACGAAAACTTGTTTCAGGAAGATATATCATTTGTCAACTTTCAGTTTTATGATGCAAGCCACAGCCAAATCAAAGTTCACAGTAAAATGAAATGTATAATGAAAGGGCGTTGGAATTTTTAGCGATGTAGTCGATGATATAGGCAAGGCCTAGGAAGTAGATGTTCCTGTCACTAGTATTTTTAACAGCTACGGTATTAGCTAAACAAACGCTGCGATTGATAATACCAGATACCAGCTGTAGCCTAGGATTATGATGACAGATATTCAGTGCAATTGTTGGTTGGCTTGGATTACTGTAGTGGTAGTACCAGTGTCACGCTACACTACAGATAAAAGCTTATTGCGGTAGGCCTATGCTTTGCACAATATCGATACACATTATGCAGGATACGGTACTGTACAACCCTTTTCAGTGATATAGACTAGGGCTAGCCTACCTGCCTACAGTACTGGTGCTCAGGAACTTGGGCCACTGGCCAGTGTTTCTCCTTGCACTTTGACTAACCTGTAGGTGCACAAGTTTTTTTGAACTAACTGTGCCCAAAGCTGGAAACAGGGCATGGTATGGAACGGAAAATGGAATGGAACGGAAATTTTGGTACATGGAGTATGGAAGATGCCAGAAAGACAATCTTCTGTACTTCCATACCAATTCCATACTAGATTTCGCACATGGCATTTAGAGAAACTATATAAGTGTAGAGATAACTAAAAAAATGTGGAAGCGTTCAGCAGCTAATCATCTGCGACAAATCAATAAGATAATGCGGTCATAAGCATTGCGTAAACAGTGTAAGCATTGCATCATCAGATCATAGAATATGTTTATGGCAATTTGCAGCTACATTGATGCTGACAGGTTTAATTTTTTTTTGAGAATGACAATTTGCTAAGTGACAAAATTTTTCCATCGTATCAAAGATTTTTATGTACCGGTATCTACTTTTCTACCCTCAATTGAACTTAATTCGTTTTTGTTTTTTGTTTTGCCTTTAAGCTTTTTTGGTATGTTTTTAAAAAGTTTTTTTTGGTTTGCCTGTGCTAAATTTCGTATTTGGTGTGATTACAAACTTGCAATCATTAAACCTTGAGCTTACGGGTAAACCTAATGTCTGTTGACCAAGTGGTTGATATAGGCGTAGCCAGGAGGGCCAAGGGGCCCGCCTCCCCACTTGAAATGCCAACGATGATAAAAATATATAATGACAACAAAGCCTATTGTTTTTCAGTTTCATTTTATTTTAGTATTTTTGCGTATAACAGCAATTATTAACTATAATATTAATATTGACGATCAGGGCGCCCCATTTACTCGAACTCTCGCCAAGCAATTTAAATGTATAACCCAGGAGAAATTCTGGGTTTTGTCCTAAAATTTGCAACGTCATACCCTTATCTAACCGTCTTATGAACGTAATGCACCAACATGATTAGCAAACATCTATTGCACGTACTTCAAATATCAATAGCCCAGCTCGTCGCCAGTTTTTACGCGACAAAATATTAACAAAAAAAATTAGCTAGGGGAGATGCTAATTGGAGAAATTATTAAATTTGAATTCAGAGGGCCTGAGCCCCCTGGTCGTACATGTAGTCCTGCAAACTCTACCTTGCTTCCATCAAACTGGGCCAGGTTGCTTACAAAGTTTAACCCAAAAATGTAAGATTTTAAACGAGTTTTGGGCTTGACCTGTATATAAGTAAAGGCAGGCTAAACAAATGCAGTTTTTCAATTGGCTTTCAAATCTTAAGAGTGTGGTTCTTTCAAATGGCTCTAAAAACGTGCAAAATGTGATCCAAATGGCATTAATATTAAAATAGTTGTTTTTTCCAAAGCATTACAAAAGATCACCCAGCAGCTCGTGGCTTCGCCCCAAGATCCTCATAGTCTCCAGCGTCTGGGGACTCTGACCCCAAACTCTTGTCTGCGACATATTTCATTTACACTAGTTAGCTCACCATGTCTCCCAATTTAGACATTTTGGGAAAACTTCATAACTGTTGGTTGAAGGTCTCTTCTTCAGCGAAATCATGGTTATGTGCCACCCACACAGGCCCCGGCTTGTGACCTTCCTTTCTACGGTATCTCTGTCCCATAAAAATCCCATCGTTTGAAAATTTCTGATGATGTTATTGCATGTGATTTGCATTCCCCCCCAATCAAAAATCTTGGCTACGCCTATGATTGATATTTTTATGCTGAGTAATTTTTTATGGTTGGTAATTGTGATAGTGCTTCAAATATGGGATGAGATGTATTGCACCATACTGCTTACATTTGTGAGCAATTACTTGCAGAAGTACTCTTAACATTGCAAAAGTGCAATTCAAATTACACATTGCTTCCGGTCTAAACTTACCTTGGTATGGAAGTATGGAATGGAATATGGATGAAAATTTTAGTATGGAATGGAAGATTTTTAGTATGGAATGGAAGAAAATTTCCAGTATGGAATATGGAAAAATCGTCTTCCATACCATGCCCTGGCTGGAAAAATTAGAAAAAAGTTTATAAAGTGTGTCCTAAATTTCATACCAATCCAGTATTAAAGCATATTGTCAGTCATGTTTCTGCAAATTTGTTGACTTCCAAGGCTATCACTATCAGACTATGTCTATCATTTTGTCAAAAATTATTTGTCTTTGATCAAACAAACTAACAAATTGCTGATTCACCTGTGACAAAAATCGGCTTATTCGGAACACTGAACGACTGACTTAGCTTAGTGGTCTTGTTTGACTTTTGGATTACTGGTTTGACGATAAGTGATATATTAAATTGAAAGTAATTTTTTGACCATACACTGTACTGTGTGTACAATAAAAACTGTAGGTTATTCTGTATTAGTATCGGTACTCTGTACTAGCAATACATATACATCATTACAGTACATATTCGTGAAATGGAATCACAGTCAGAAGTAAAAGTTTATCGTTTTGAAGAAGTGAAAGAGCACAAAGATGTAAAATCTGCTTGGATTGTAATTCATAACAAAGTTTATGATGTTACCAAGTTTTTGGAAGAGGTAGGTAGCAGTTTTACTTTTAGGCAATATCAGATATGTTTAAAACTTATACGGCTATGCAGCGCAAATTGTTGCTGCAATTTTTTTTTCAAGTCTAAAATATCATAGCCAATAAACTTTTTATTTTCTCTAGGTGTTTACTTTATTTTGAATGGATTGACAGTGGGTATTTTGTCATACCAAAGTAACTCACTAGATTTAGCATCCATTGGAGCAGCATTTTGCATAGTTACCGTACTTCATGCCAGATCTTGTTTAACTCACTAAGCATTTAAACTTTCAAATTTAGAGGTTAAAAAAATGCTTAAACCTAGAGAGTAGTTTGGAAGTTTGTTTTCGAAAAATGTATTTTTTGACACATAAGCAGAACATAAAAGAATAATTTTTGTGAATTTTCATTTTTAAATCTTTCATTATCTACCTAAATCTAACTTTTGCTGTGAATTTCCAACTTTTTCCATACTTTTAGTTGGCGTTCTCTGTTAAGTTGACGTTCTCTGTTAAGTGCAAAAAACATAAAATGTCTGGCATTTCAGATTTTCGCACGAATTTTTCGCAAGTGCAGAAGTAATTTCCATTGTTTTGAAGTTTCATTTCCTTGTAAAAGTAATCATTTCAAGCAGTGTTCCCTCTAACTTTTCTTCTCCTGCATAAATGCCAGAAATAGTACAAAAGTTTTGAACTCAATGTCAAAATGCCACAGCTCTGGAGGGCGTTCTTGATCCGTGGTGCAAAAATTTTCTGCTAGAATTTTGGCTTTCTCTGAGATAAAAAAAAGTCATTGCACTGACGGAGGCATTTTTTTCTGGGATTAAATGACGTTCTCCAAAAAAAACAGGTCATCGGTTTTAGATTTGCTTTTCTATGAGCTTAGTGTAGCATAGAAGGGCAGGCGTCGAGAAATACAAACGCTGGTTTTAGGCGGTAGACAAAAACGCTGGACTTCGCAAAAACTCAGCACGAAACTGTCGGGAAAAAATTCGCATTTTTTACGCTATTTTGTGCTTATAGGGAACACTGATTTTAAGATTGAAAAGGATCTAATATCACAATTAACAGTTAAAGGGATGTCCATTTCAAAATACTGAATCCAGGAAACCAGATCCTATTTTGAACCGGTTCCATTTTTAGGATGTGGTTTAGTTGTGAAGCAAAACTGGAAGTGGCTCAAAAGACCGCTTTGGGATGCCTTTTTTTGACCCAGGTGTGACAATGGCATGATTTTCTCTAGGAGGGCTTAGCCCCTCATGGTTGTGAGCCTGTTTCCTTTCCCTGAAAACAACTAGAAATGATGATTAAAATGAAAAATTAAGAGAAACTGATGAAACAATGCAAAATGAGAATATCCAATAATCATGTGATTTATAATGCTGTAATATTTGTACTGGCTATACATTCATTAAAAGTGAAACAAAGTCATGGACTTTTTTTGTTTTGGTGGTTGAGCAGTTAAGTGCTGAATTGATATTAAAATAGTACTGACTGCCATTTTGTAGATTTAGGATTCGATTAAGGATGTGGAAAAAAAGATTTGGAATTATTCTAAAATACATAATTATTCTGAAATAGACATCCCTAAACAGTTAGGTGCTTCAGTGATTTAACAATTTGGAACTACTAATTCATGTGGCTATATCTGGATTTACCAGGTTAGAAAATTTAAATACACTGCGTCGGTTTTTTTTATACCAACTTAGCTCTTATTTGTTGTTTGAACCATGATAATAAAAATGCAAGGATTATGCCGATTTAGACGTCTAGAATCAGTCTCCGAAATTCCCGCATTTTTCTTGCTCTGCGACTTGACCACTAAAAAGAAACAAAGGTCTTCACTCCCTCAGGATTGCTAATATCATCGAGAAGTTTCCTATCATCCACGCTTTAATTGATGTGGTTTTGGGTGCAGCATGCAAATTTTCTAATGGGGGTCCAAGTGACAATTAATAAGCTGCTCTAAGGTGTGTTTTTTAGTTTGCATTTTGGACTGACAGTTTTTGTACTTTTTATAATGAGTTTTTGAAATAGTAAGCTATAGCATTTTTGAAAGACATTAGTATACTTATGTACCTTTTCAGGCATTTACTCGGTAGGTAAAAACTTACAGGTAACACTATTTGTTATAACTTGACCCTACCTTACTTTACGTACTAATTCACAGAGTCACCACTCACTATATTATGAGCATCAACTGAGACATTGTATTCTATTCTCATTCAAATTATAATTCACTTTATTAGTACCGGTATTCAGTTTATTATTAAAATTATAATTCAGTTAATCAGTTTATTACTATTATTAAACAAAAAAAAAAATTACAAAAGTTGCAATTGTTTGCTTGAGATGTACATGATGTTTTGCTCTCTCAAAAACTATTTCTTCTTTACGTAGTACATGGTCATGGCACCCATAGACATCTGCCACTTATGAATGATTTCCTGCAGTGGTTTGGCTGTCACTTGCCAGCTACCAGTACCAATTAAGGATTCTTACGACTGCACACTATCTTTAGAAAACTATAAGTTACACGACTAATATCTTGGTGCCAGTCTGAAGTTGTTTTGTTCAAGTTTTCATCTGAGAACAATCTACATTTATCAGCGTTGTTGTTTTTTTAGCATCCTGGTGGAGAAGAAGTTCTTCTTGAGCAAGCAGGTACGATATGTGAAAAGGATTTGTAGAGTTATGCATATTTTAGTTTGAATAGAAAGCTTGCATAATCAGCTTTTTCCTTGTATTTTCGCTACATAACATGTAGTTCAAATCAAATAACCATGCATTTTGTTGCAATAAATAATTTGGAAATTACCTAAATTAAAATGAGTTACAGTACATTAAGTACAATGTCTTTCTGTTCGTGCTCTAACAAATGCTTGCTTTTTTCAACTTTGTGGCTGATTTAACTACGTTATAAAGAAACAATATTAACAAAAATATTTTCTGGTTTTAATATAGTGTATACAGTACACGAACTACACCCTTCAGTTTTTGTTGGCCCAAAGGGAAGTTTTTATCACTCTAACAATGAACCAACTACATTGAGTGATTGCATAATGCTATTACAGATTTTGAAACTTTTTCAGGTTCTGACGCCACCGAAGCCTTTGAAGACGTTGGACACTCTTCTGATGCACGAGAATTGCAGAAAGAATATTGCATTGGAGAATTGCATCCTGTAAGAGTGCTCAGCATAATTTAGACTTTTAAAAATAATTTCCAAGTTTTGCTACTACCACTAAGATGTTTCAAATTTTTGGTTGTCAAGAAAAGTCTGTTAAGAAATTCAAGATTCATGCACTTTTTTTATGGAACCAGTAAGTTTTGGTTTGAAACTGACTTATCTTAATCATTGCCGAATTTCAGTCACATTCACTTTCAATTTTTTTTGAAAAATAAATGACACAAATTAATTTTTTCTAGGTTAAACGTTGTTTTTTGTTATCATGATTTTTTACTCAGTCTTGGTACCATATGAAAACTAAGTTTTATTAATATTGTCTAATAGAAGTTGAATTTTGTTTTTTTAATTTGTCCAAGTTCTTTTTTTTCATGCTGAGGCTGGCATTGTCCTTAAAATTTGAATAGAAATGAGCCTCGTGTTCGTATAGATAATCTATTTTGTCATGTTATATCCCAACAGTATTAACAGCTTTGATGGTAGTTTCATATTTTTTCAGTTGCATACTTATCTATTTATTCAATCAAAATGCTCCACTGATTTTATAGCACGTAGCATTTCAAATTAATATTGATGACTGGCCATTTGTATAGTGCTACATCCAATCGTCCATTTTACAGTTGAATAAGGTAGCATATTAAGGTCGCTCCAGTTTTGTTAACGTAAGTGTTCTTACTTGAGGTTTAATCAACTCTTTGCCATTACTGTTTTCATTTTCAGGATGATCATTTTGCGCCTCCCACTCGAGCTCCTTATGTGAGTATCAGCGAAAAGGATGATTCCAGGTAGGGCTTTTTGTTTCATCTTATCGATAGATTTTTCTGTACGCATAGGCCTACTGGCTTACCGGTACTTAAGTAAGCAAATCTTTGTAAATTAGTTGAGAAACCATGGTACGTTTTGGAGTTTTCTAAATATCGGTAATCCAATAAAAATGAGTTGGGGTATAAAATCTGTTAAAACACTTCCTTTTATTTGTTGCCACTAGCTATTTCATGCATCCCTACCATGCGCATAAAATTTGTAGCTTTTCAGCTGTTTAAAAAAGAATTCCATCTGTTAAAAGAGTAGTTGCTGACTTTGGAAAATGAAAAGCGATTTATGTTGTCTTAAGTTTCCAATCATTTATTCTCGTTTTCATCAGTATTATAAGTTGGTTTTCAAATTTGTGTAAAGTAGCGTGGAAAGCCTGTATTCGATATAATTCTGCTTTGTCATACATTGAACGCATTAATTAATGATTAACATGTTTGGCAAATCACCGGTAGCTTGAATGATTCAACAAGAATGAATGCATTACACCAATAGCCCGTTACTTTGTCTGCTGTACTAGATACTTGTGTGCATGAATGAGGCAGAGACACCAGGCGCGTAGCCCGGAGTGTTGAATCCCTTAAGCTAAAATTTGTCTGCCTTACACTGGTGGGGTTCTGGGCTGCTGGGCGATTTTTGCAATTTTTCTGAAAAAATTGCTATTTGGATGTCATTTCGCGCGGTTGTTGAGCCATTTTAAAGAACTAAATGTAATTAAGATTTGAGAAGCCTTCTCAAAGAATGAAATTGCTTCAGCTTCTTCAGCACCTCTTTATTCCTGGTCATTTATAAACGCGTTTAAATGCATGCGTATTCGGGTTAAACTTTCTAAGTTCTTAGCTAACTCGTAAGCCACCTTTTATTCGGCATTAAAATTAAGTTTGGGCACTTATACTACACCAGGGGCCACATACTATGGTCTTCGGAAAAACACAAACGTTCGTGTTTCGTGAAAGTGGCATACTATGATCTTCGTTACGAATAAACTTTCCGAATCTTCGTTTCGAAGATTTTCGGTTTTTCCGAATGGTCGTAAATATTTCACGAACAAAAAATCTTCGGCCGAAAATTTTTTTGTTCGCCGAAGATTTTTTTCGTTCGAGAATTTTACGAAGATTTTTGAAGTTTTTTCCGAAAATTTTTGTGTTCGGCCGAAGATTTTTTGTTCGTTACTAGCATTTTTTTTTCGTACTAACATTCTTTTTTTCGAAAAAAAAACTGAAAATGGCTCAAAATGTTCGTGAATTAACTCGAATCTTCGTATAAATTCACGAATACTCTAGACCACTCGTAAAATTTTCTGAAGTTTTTTTTTGCTGGCTATTACACTTGTTTCGCCGGGTATTGATAGGTAGTAGAGGAAAAAGAGCGTTCTACACATTATTGATTGTTATATCATGGCTTTGTTGTTTAAATTTATGAATGAGGAGAGAAATTTTGGAATGACGAAAACCCATATTTTATTAGAGGGCAAAACCAATCAAGAGTTTGCAGAATTTACGGCTTTGCATGGATCACTGCCCGTCTTTGATAGCTCTTTATTGTAAGAGCCGCCGTTTTTTTTTTACTAATGAATTTGTTCAAATCGAACCAATCCAGTTTAATTATTTCTACTGAAAATGAATTATCTGTACAGTCGATGGCAGAGGTGGAGTCGAGGACACAAAGCTCGAGGCCAAGGCCAAGGAAACAAAAAAAATCCGAGGCCAGGGCCAAGGACAGCCTTTCCGAGGACAGACACTCTCGAGGCCAAGGGCAGGAATGCTCGAGGCCAAGGCCAAGGACACAAGCGCAAGTGCTCTCCAAAAGAAAAAAAAAAGGTCTTCACAAAAATTTTTCAGGCGATCTCAAAAAAAAGAAAAAAAGGTCTTTACAAAAATTTTTCAAGCGATCTCCACAAAAAAACGTTTTCCAAAAAATTTTTCAAGCGCTCCACAAAATTTTAACAATTCAAAAAATAGTGCTGTCCTCGAACCGAGGACAGGCCAATTTTCGAGGACTTGAGGCGTCGAGGCCAAGGCCAAGGACTTCAAAATGTGTCCTCGAGGACTCCACCTCTGGTCGATGGAATCAGCAATCCACTTCGTTTTTGATCCACCATGCCTTTCGTCTTGCAGGCGGAAAGCGAAGATGGTAGATAGCATAGGTGGGCAAGTTAATGCAAAACGTTAGCTTAGCTTCGTTAACCACTAGTCCGTTAACAAACTTCACACCTCCGTTAACGTTAATCCGTTATTTTCAGCTTTAATTAACGGAAGTTAATGAAGTCCGTTAATCCGTTAACATTTTGCGTGTAATTTACATTTCGTTTTATTCACTCGCTTCTAGAACACGTCTTGACGCTGTTGAACTGATTGTAAGGAAATATTTATTGCTATGGTGGTCTTTTTGTGTTTTGGAAGTTACATTTTACAGTCTAATCTAATTTCAAGATAAAAACAAGTTCAAATGCACAACGAAGCTGCAAGATATTTACGATAAAAACCTTTACGGAAGTTAACAGAGCTTAACGGAAGTTACTTTAGTCCGTTAACAGCACTTAACGGAAGTTAATTTAGTCCGTTAACATGAAAAAACTTTTTAACGGATTAACAAGTTAATGAAAAAGTTAGCTTCGTTATTAACGGATTAACGATTAACGGACTTGTGCCCACCTCTGGTAGATAGTCATAATTCTGACTGATCAAAGGTGGATTTACACAGTATCCGCTTTTCGTTTGTACGTGTTTTCTTCCCATGAAAAAAATTTTTTGTTCGCATTTTTGTCCATATCCCACTAACCAGACTGTCACATACTGGACAAAAGTTTTCCGAAAACATTTTTTGGTAACAGAATTTTTATCAATATGTAACAGTCTACTTAGCGCGACTGGTGCTTAAGTAAGCTAACGTTTTGTATTAACTAGCCCACCTATGCTAACTACCAATACTTCAGCCTTTAAATAATGAATTTAACCTAACCGTAACATATTTGACGAAGAGGCAGCTGGACCATTGGGTATCCATCAGCATGGTAGCCTGTGTGGTAATGGGGTGCTCACTCTTGGTGGAGCGGAATTGACCATTTCTCTCCCCCAGATAACCATGTAAACAAGAAGCACGTGATTGGCAACCTCTCTTCTTTGTTGATTCACGAAAAGAGGTTAATAAATAACCGCACAAATTTTAGACATAGAACCACCTTTTGAGCACCGTAACACTTACAGACGTGATGGATTTGTGAAGTTTTTCGTATATTTTTTTTTTACTTCATTTCAATGCTTTATTCTTTACCAAAGGGCATGGTTAAGGGTTTAGACTTTGGATTAGACCGAACCTGAAATGTAGGTACAATCTTCTTAATGGCGTACTCTCGTCTTTTCAGTCAGTGCTTCTGAGGCGATAACTGGTAGACCAAGAGTATCATTCCCGGAACAGTCAATTTGGAGACTGAGATGCGAAACAAATCTCCACCACTGCTACATTTCGTAAGGAGCTGCTAATTACGCGGAAATGAGACCCGTAAACTTATTATTACACAATTCAGCATTAGATAGCATATTCGCTAACACATTTTCTACTTGTTTTCCAGCGCGTGGTCAAACTGGGTTATTCCTGGATTAATTGTTATTGGAGTGGCATTGATCTATCGCTTTTATGCTACTGGAGGAAATTGAAAATCAGTTTCAAACTAATCATCGATGTGCAGTTTCCAATTGCTGAGAATCCCCATCATCCGTAACACAAGACAAACATCTTTAATTGATGCTATTACTACTAATTACGTTGCTTGTGTACGTTGTGCTGAAACGGTATTAAGTAGCCTACCCATTCAAAAAGGCTCACAACTATTTTTGCCCATAAGGACCGTATTTGAGAAAAATACTTGAAATAATTTATTTTAATCAAATGTTGATTTATTTAGATTTATAGGGTATTGTGTGCCATTGAGTTATTAATGCGAATCATCTAGTTGTGAATGTAAGCAGATCGTTTTTCCTATTGAATTTGCTTTAAAAATATATTGTGGCGTGTTAAAGACTTCGAATGTTGGTACCAGAGGTGGAGTCCTCGAGGACACATTTTGAAGTCCTTGGCCTCGAAGCCTTAGGTCCTCGAAAATTGCCCTGTTCTCGGCTCGAGGACAGCACTATTTTTTAAACCGTTGAACTTTTGTTGGAAACGCAAGAAACCTCGCAGAAAATTTGCAAATACCTTTTTTGTTTTCCGCAATTGGAGCATTGGCTTAGCCAAACGGGCCTCCCCCCCAATTGAAATTTCACCAATGACAAAAATGTGACAAAAAAGACTATTGTTTCTTCAGTTTCAGTTTCTTTTTAGCATTTTTCGCTTACACCAGTAGCGAACAACAATATTGAAGACCAGGGGCCCCTCAAATCAATTTTTGCCAGCCAATTTAAACGTAAACCTGGAAGAAATGGATAGTGTTTGTCCTAAAAGTTGCTATCTCAGGATCACATCTAGCCTTTTTATGAACGTAATGCATTAACCAAGGCCGGATTTTCCACAATATGGCGCAGTACCAGCTGAGGGCCCTGCGCTCAAATCTTAGAACTTTTTATGGTCTTCACCTACATTTGGCAGAAAGATATTGCGAAAATCTCCTAAGTGCCAGGCCCAGCGTGATGTAAATTCGGCCCGGCAATAACATGGTTAGTAAGCGTAATCATCTATTGTACTATTTTTCAATGACAAATCATTAATTCACCTCCACCTCGCCAGTTTTTACGCACAAAATACTTTTAAAAACGTTAGCCATGGAAAATGCTGATTGAACAAATCGTTGAAATTCAATTGAGGGAGCCTGGGCCCTTTGGCCTAACATGCACATCTATAACTGCTTATTTTCATGACAAAACAAAAATCTCTACGGAAAATCTTCGAGTGGGTTTTCATTTACTGCTAAAATGTTGCACGAGACAATGTACCTTACTTCCCCCTACCTGGACCAAATCACGTACAATT
>CAWYPQ010000216.1:0-22693 GCA_963965965.1 Trididemnum nubilum | reverse complement strand
GCTTCAAATTTACAAAAGTAGCTACCAGTTTGCTTTGACGCGGTAGGTCTCTTAAACTTGGTCTGCGATTCGGTGTAATAAGTTGAGTACCTGCTTTTAATTGAGTACCAATCAACCAAAGTAGGATTTGAACCCAAAATTATGTTTAAATTGTTTATTGAAAGAAAATTGAAAGCTGGAAAATATGCAAAACATAATGTAATGGTTTTGAATAACCTGGGGTAAATATTAAATGCAAAAAATCTTCAGAAAAAAATCGAATACTTTTACACTTGTACCCTAGCTGTATCTACTAGTATTCCCATATGGAAGCAAGCCTTTCTTCTAGAATTAAAAATGACGTCATTTCCGGATGACGATTTTTCGAATTACTTGGAGTAATGATGTATTTATACAAAAGGACTTAATACTTTTATCCCCGGTTATTCAAAACCATTACGTTATGTCTTGTATATTTTCCAGCTTTCAATTTTCTTTCAATAAGGAATTTAATCATAATTTTGGGTTCAAATCCTACTTTGGTTGATTGGTACTCAATTAAAAGCAGGTACTCAACTTATTACACCGAATCGCAGACCAAGTTTAAGAGACCTACTGCGTCAAAGCAAACTGGTAGCTACTTTTGTAAATTTGAAGCAAAACTCGCCTGTAAGTACGAGTAACTTTGCGTTAGGTTCAGCCGGCTCAGGGATCGAACCTCAGATCTCAAGCTCAAAGAAAAAATTTGTAGTGATCCCTGGATAATGTACACCTCGCTGATTCTTTATCAAACATGCCATAACTCAAGTTAAATAATTTAACATTTAGTAAAAAATAACATTCCCTGATAACAAACTAACAAAAATTACAAAGTACCAATATCTTACTAATGTTGCAATATGGACAAGCTTTAATTTATTGCCCCACATTCCTTTTTATCCTATGACTTGTGTTTTGGGCCACATGTCATAATATCGCGTTGTGCTCTTACAGCAAAACAAACAACAAAAAAAGATTTTTGAAAAAAAACTAAACATGATCAAGCCAGTTTTTAAATAAATTCTTCAATTTTTTTTTTTTTTTGTGCTGGAGACAAACCTTGAATTGGTAGGAACAATTATTTTATACTGTAAATAGACATTTTACTACAATTAAATGTAGAGTACTTAAAAGTTTTTGAAATCCAAGAAAATTGGTCGAAAAATTATTTTTAAAATTTTCCAAAATAGTTGCCATATGGCTATATTAGTAGAATAGGGGTTAAAATAAGTAGGCAAATTCCTTAGCAAACAAAATGTCGTTTTGCAGAGAACTTGGCGATGAATGGGAAGTTTCGTACAAAATTTGTAAAGACCTGGAATCATGTTCCTGTTTAATGCATGAAGACAATAAACTCAATCACTAAATTGTTGCGAAGCAAAATGATGAAAAAAAGTGGTTGGAGACAACTTAAACTCTTGCACCAAATTCTAAAACTGATTTGGGTAAACTTCTACCGTGCTTTAGTAATTTGCTTCCTCACACATATACAGAGTTAATTATCGCCTTGCCTTTTATAAACAAGCTAATGAATCATTCATAGAAGCACCGAATCTTTATGACGACAAGCAAGATTGGCTCCAAAAAAGCAAAATAACCGTTTCAAACCGATTTGGCAAGTAGGACTCATTCCTTCAAGCGTTTTGGTAGACATCGTAGGTGGCGTAGAGCAAGAATCCAAGTGTTCATTAAATTAGATGATTTTGATGATTGTATTGAGGAGAAAAAGGATGCTGATTTCTCAACGTACTGATGATCAAGCTGCTTGTCTTTGTGATAAAAAATTTAGTTATTGAAATTAGGTTTTTTATAACTTGCGATATAAAACTTATAAAATGTCTATATTATTGCGACGATATCACTTTCAGCATCAAAATTCTATAAAATTAAATAAATTGTATGGTACCGGTACATTGCTTAAATTTCCGTAACAAATTTTCCTTTATCAATCGCAGCAATAATTGTAAAAAGACATATTTTCGAACTGTATGATGTCATAAATAAATGCGTGATCACTTTTTTTTTCTCGGTTGTGCGGTCCGTGAAGCGCTTTATATCATTTTATCTATAACACCGGTGCAAACTTACAGCCGTTTTTGTGATTATTTACTAACATTTGATGTCATAACTTTTTCACCTTCATGATACTTTTAAAATTTTATAATTTTGAAAGCAAAGTAAATTATTCAAGCAAATATTATTTTGAAATCAACTCAGTCGTGCATGACAAGCAAAACGCTGAAATTCGATAAATATTGCAAAATGAGTGTCATAATTTTAGTGCAATTAATTGTACAGAAATGTTAGTCAAAAAATCAAATTCATACATTATACTGTATTTCAATATGCATGAACTTTTTTCAATAGTAATATCAAGGCTCTACATCAAATATAACAAAAGTTATAGGAGTTGACAACCACTCAAAATGATAATTTTTCACAATTTTGGTAACATTTTAGTTCCTGCATTAATTGTATAACGTCATAAATGCATCTGAAGGTTGCTTAAGTCCCTTTTGTTGAGTGACCACGTTTGAAAATTCAGGTCCAACCATAAGAGAAGTTAGAATGAATAAAGCAAAAGCCAACAGAGCAAAAAAAATTTAGCCAACTTTGCGAAAATGACGTCATTATGACGTAAATGGGCAGGAAAAGTTGGGTTGGGACAGCCCTAGCTGGAAACTTCAAACTGTACTAAGCATTGCTGCATAGGTAAAAAAAATATATCCTTTCGGGGCCCGTAAACGCGTTTTTTTGACTAGACTAATAGAACCCGAGCAAATGGTTAATAGTTTGTTGGTTAAAATGTGAATTTAGCACTTTTACATGTTAATAGTATGTTCATCGTTTTGGCAATGCGGAAGTGTGTCAGTGTAAAAAAAAATTATCGTACAGTGTAGTAAACTTATTGTTAAAGTAGATGCCTGTAATTGATTGCAAGAGGTTATTGAGTTTTGTGTAGGCTGCGTGGCGTTGTATTAGATAGCAACAAGCAAAACTGCACAGCGTGACCTAAAGTCGCCAGAAACCAATGGAATAATTAAGCGTCAGAAACTAATCAAAAAAATAACACTCAAACGTAATCAGTCTAGTAGGACATTTCCTAGGAAGAATTATTACAGTTCAGTAAAAAGTTTTTTTTTGCAACATTAAACAGTATACAAACAGTGTTTAATAAGATTGTTTATAAAATTGTTAACCCTGAATCTTATGCAGTGACGCAAGTTCCAAATTTTTTGAATGAAACTTAAAGTACGTTTTATCAACATTATTGATTTGTCAAAAGTAATAGCTTCAATGTCTCAAACAAGAAAAACTTTTGAAAAGCCAGATTCAAAGGAACAATCATTATTACAATCTTAGATCTCAAAATGCTAAACAAACTGGTTTGTGATAAAATCCATACAAAATAGAGTTTGGGCCATCTTCTTGTTTGTTTTGATTATGAGCCTACTAATCTCAGCTACGTACAGAATGCATTATAGTTCCTTTTACAAAATAAGTTGTTAAAAGTTTGAGGTTGACCTTGTTTAGGTTCTCTTGTTACTCGTTTTTTTTTGCAATGCGTAAGCGCTGCGTCTCCCAAGCAGTAACTTTATTGAAATCCAGCTAAAATAAAATTTGTTTTAAAGTTACCAAGAAACTACTCTTTCCACAGCAAATTTCAAATATATTTATACTTTCAATATACAACTATGTTTTTTTTACTAACTTGTAGCATTTTTGCAAACTACCAATCATAACAAGCGCCTAATTACACAGACTTCTAAGATCATTGCTTAACGTAAAAAAAAACTTTGTTATGGAATCTGTTTGTCAACCGTGTAAAAGAAACGGATTTTCTTACATATTTTACGAAGATAAGCTGCAATTTCAAGCTGCAAGACAATCTTGCCTTGACAAAGGTGGATCCTTAGCTAGCAATTTGAATGCAGAAACCTATCAAATGTTTCATCGTTGTTGCCCAGGTGGAAACCGTTATTGGATCGGTTTGTTTAATGAAGGAGAATGCCGGGATGATCAGTTCCAGTGGGTTACCGGAGAAGGATTATGCACAAGTGCAGAACCTTTAAATGTGAACAATCAACCAAACAATATGAATTGTCAAGCAATTCGCATTGGTTTACGCACAAATGATCACGGAATGTCACTTCCTGATGCTATCGATACCGATTGTACTTCCTCCAGTCGCTACATCTGTCAGTTCCAAATACCAACGACTAAAGTAGTTCCTTCAGAAAGCCGATCTGTATCTACAGCCACCAGCACCATTACGATGCGCAGCGAAGAGGCAACTTATTTTCTTCCTTTGTCAACTACCAGCTCATTTAAAATTGATGGCGGTTTAATTGCTGGCCTAGCGATTGGCGGTGCTGTGGCATTTTTGTTGACGTTGATTATGTTGATATTTTGCAGAGCTAAAAGAAAACTTTTGAACAAGCTTAATACGAGAAGCAATGGTAACGTTGTGCTACCAGCTGCTACTGTGACTACGGAAAGAAGGAAAGACACCAAGCATGCTGAAGGAATTAGGTAGGTACAATTTATTGCAAAAAGGTTGGTTTTCGTAAAAGAAAGAGATAAAAGTAACTTCCAAGAACATTGCAAAGCCGTGAATACAACCTGCACTTCAAACTTATAAAACAGACGTGATTGTGAAAATGCTGCTCGAGATACATTTTTCTGGTGGAGCTGAGAAGTTTTAATTAAAACTGAAGTCAAATCAAATCAAATTTTGTATTACACTCGCTGTACTAAGCCGAAGCGAGTAACGAGTTTGCAGGGCCCATCTCCGCGTCATTGCGCCCGGGCATCATAGCTTGTTTCAAAGAAATCTCGCAGCGGTAGAAAGCCGTTGACTCTACTGAGTCCGATTTGACCGAAGCGAGATTTGAACTCCAAACCTCACGCTCCCTAGACAAAACGCGTTACTGCTGGATAGACAAAAAGCGTTACTCCATAGACGAAGTCCATTACCTATTTTACGCAAAAACACTATGTCATTTTCAATATTTTCTATCCAATTCGTTTAAAAACTTATAGTCTATTCTTTGCGCATAAATTTTATGTAATACGTCATGACAATGATGCTGTAGTTGGTGAATATCTAATGGGAGCATTTTCTCTTCTACAAAGCACGTTCTAACCATTTTGGTGACCCAATTATTTTTCATAAAACCGTTTAAAACACTTTGTATATACTGCTCAGTGCAGTGGAATCGATCATTATCAATAATTATTAATCAGTTTATTTTTTTATTCTGTGATACTTGCTTGTTTGTGATACACTTCCAGTAAACTCAAACCTTCTTAACCTGGGAAAACCTTATTTGCGAGCAAAATAAAATAATGTGAAAGTTGTTAATTGGTTTTGAATTTCAGGGCTGCCAGCTCAGTAGGAGCAACCCAACAACAGCCCTCTACTTCTAGAGAAGCCGGTCCTGCTGAAGAACATTACGCTCCTCCAAACATACAGCTTGACGATATATTTCCCTACGCTATCTCAAGAACAACAGATGCAAGGTAATACTACGTGACTTTTTATCAAATGTTTCATTTTTTATTACATTTTCAAATATATGCGAGTTAGATTGACTGTTTGACATCATCGCTGGAGTAAAACTTTAACAACTACAAGTGGAATGAAACACTTACATCAGAAAAAAATCAATGTCTTTTTTTAAATAGGTGCTAATGTTTTGGATTACATCTTCGTTTGATCCAGTTTATTTGACCCAATAACTGTTTAGGTTCACTAACTCTTCAAAATTTCTTCAAAACGAATTGGTATTGCACGCTGGGGGAATAACGCGGAAACGGGCCCCCGCCAACTTTTTTCACGTTTCGGCGTAATACAGCGAGTAATAATGTAATGGAAGTTTTGATTTCTTATGCACTAAATTTGGCAGCGAAATTGATTTTTTGTTAGTATTTTCAATTACTTAGCAAATTTTTTTAATGCAGTAAATATAACATATCAAATCTCTAAGTTTTTGTCTGGCGCTTTGTCTGACTTATGTAAATTTATAAATGTTCTTTTTTTTTCTTTATTTTTGCGAAATAGGTGGGAAATTTCCATGGGTCATGTATTACTGTAACGATTCTTTTTCAATTTAGTAAAATATCGCATATTTTGATCAGTAAAATAATATAAAACGCTGATGAAAAATACTCGACTTTCTCCTTGGCTCCTCGCTGTTTAACCTAGTGTTCGTAATTTAGCCAACAAATTTATTCGTTCATTTATTTCTATTGTTACTAGAAAATTGGCCTGCCGAATAGTTAACATTTGAGTTTTTGAACGTCATTTGGGAGTAAAATCGAACAGACATACTGGTATTTTCCAAATCCAAAATGTTTAAAATCAACAAGTAACTGAAAAAACCAAGTGCATTGCAACAACATCAGAGGTGGAGTCAAGGACAGAAGGTTCGGGGCCAAGACCAAGGACACAAAAAAATCCGAAGCCAAGTACAGCTCTTCCGAGGACAGATCCTCTCAAGGCCCAGGACAGGAATGCTCGAGGCCAAGGCGAAGGGCCAAGAACACAGGCGGCAAGTGTTCTCCGAAAAAACAAGGTCTTAAAATTTTTTTTAATTTTTCAGGCGATCTCCAAAAAAAAGATCTTAAAAATTTTTTTCTCGCAATCTCCGAAAAAAGGTTTTAAAATTTTTTTCAGATCTCAAAAGAAAGGTCTTCAAAGATTTTTTTCTGCTATCTACAAAATTTTAAAGATTTAAAATATAGTTGTCCTCGAGCCGAGGACAGGGCAATTTTCAAGGACTTAAGGCTTCAAGGACAAGGACTTCAAAATGTGTTCTCGAGGACGTCCTCGAGAACTCCACCTCTGTACAAAATCATAATACAATTTGCATTTGTGCAGCATTTATAGTTTTAAAAATCACTATTGACACTAGGTTATCAATTACGTCATTAACTCTACAAGCCAACTCGCGCAAAATAGTGTTAATTGCTATTTCTTCAAGTAGCCAATGAACTATAACTGCTTTAATTATTAAAACCATTTTGCACCACAAAGCATATGATGTAATTGATATTTATCTATGCACAATTACCTTCAAATTTTGATAAAGTTTATTTTTGTGGCAATGCGCGTAGACTAATTGGTTTCAACTAAATATTAGCTTTATAGTGCACTACAGTCAAACCTCGGTTTAACGGACAAATGTGGACCAACGACAGTCCGTTGTTGGAAAAAGTCCGTTAAACGAAAACGCAGTGTTCCTCACTCTGTTGCCATTGTGTGCACCTCAACTGCTAACATAGCTTATCACAATGCAAGTAAACGGGGAATCATTATGTCTCTGCGACAACGTAGCACGATTTCTCGTTTCGTCGGCTATTGATTTTTGCTTGTAACAATTACATGTACAGCAGTCTATGCTTACCGAACGGTAAAATCCGAAGTCCGTTAAATCCGAAGTCCGTTAAATCGAGGTCCGTTAAATCGAGGGTTGACTGTACATAGTTTCGCTTACAAAAATAACGTCCATTAAATAACTGTTAACTTTGAAAAAACTGTTTTGTCAGTGAGTACGAGAATGACAGAAGGGTTACAATTGAGAGCAATCTAGATGGCTATGAAACTTTTGGTTCAAAGGTGACATATCTGACATTGGACAATTCCAATGGGGAGAGTAGCTGCCACTATAATAATGTTCTGCACTTGACTGCTAATGAGAAACGAGAAGATGATAACAAAACAGTTTATTTGAAGCCTTTCAATTGAAATTCGACAAACTGATTAATTAGGTTTTTCTCAACAATTTCTGTCCGCAGCTGCTGGGCGACTTTTGTAATCGCTTGGAAAAGATATCTGTTTTAACAACGTTTGAAAGAAAATGTTTAAGCCAAATAGAAACAATAATTTGCTGAGTTGGAAAATCATATTCCATTTAAAAATCTCTTAAATTTTTTTCCTGCACTTAATTATCAAGGTCAATGGCACGTTTAACAGCTTGCTTAATTAGAGGGTTAAACGTTCTTAAGTGACATGGCTAGGGGACTTTATTTACCGTAACTTGGATCTGGTTCCGCCACTAAAGCAATAGTAATATTGTGATCATAACTATGATGGCTTATTGGCTTAGCAATAGCTAGCGGAAAAGAAAAGTAAATGGCACCCGGTTGAGAACCATTGAATTTATTTACTTTTGATGAAAAACCAGCACTTTTTTGTTAGGCTCTAATAACGCTAAACTATTGTTTGAATGAGACAAAATTTATTCATTTTTTCAAAACTTTTTGCAATTTTGTGCCTCAGAGTAGACTTAATTCGCTTTTGTAGAATATTTTCAAATTAATAAAATCTGTAATCTGTTTAAGCAAATTTCTGAGAAGATTTTTATTTTATGGTTACAAAGCTTTGTATTTAAATTGTAGTAATTAAAAAGAAAACTATTTAATCGCTGATTTTACTCAGCCAACGTACTTTTATTGTTAATGCGCAGTAGACATTTTCACTGATAACGTTCTGTATATATTTGTGTCCTGTTTTATTGACTATGCCAATGTTGTCGTTAAACTTCCACTGATGATATGTTGTACTAGGTACGAAAATGTTGTTGCTGATTCATGTGTGCTAATATCCTACCATTATTAATTTCACTGTTTTAGAATGATGTTTGGTGTAAAAATTATGCATTTATTTTACGCAAGAGGCGGCAAGAAAAGGCGCCCCTCCTCCTCACCCTTGCTTTTATTGTTACATTTTACAAAATCTATTCAGTGAAAATCTTAAATCAACTTGACTAAATACGATGATGCTACACCATATCCTTGATGCTTCGTGATGAATTTTCGAAGTTTGAAGTCGTTGGCCTCTGGGTAAAAACGATTTCCTGTATTCTTAAGACTGCTTAAACCATCATACCAGAGTTTGGTTAATTTTTGCGCAAAATCATTCTAAATGATGTTATAAAATGTGTATGTGATACAGTTTACATTGACACCATTTTTCGATTCAGATCAAAAAAACGCTTACATGCAAAATTTAAACCGCCTTAGACATCTTAGCAAAATTAATCTTAATGTTTTTGATTCTGATTTCTAATAAGCATTAGACATTGAAACGTTCATTGAAGCGATAATACCACAAAGCAGTACGCACAGTAATAAAATGATTTTACTTATATTATGTATAGGAATTTGGAAAAGCTGGTATTTTAATAATGCGTGTTTGCCATAAAACTTATAGCAAGTCTAGCTCTACTTTAGAAAAATCTGTTTTTATCAAACGCCTGCAATAAACAATGACATTAATTGAGTGTACGGCCTCAGAGAGAAAACTTTTTAAGCCATACAAAAACTGATAAGCACGACTGTATTTCTCCGGAAATTAGGTGAGAACCAAAAAAAGCACCGGAAATGGAGTAATATTTGGCCTGAAATCAGGTGAGGTCAAAAAATAATGCTATGAAAAAAGATCTTCACCGCTGAGGTTTGGCACTAGTGATGGCGATCTTTTACACTGCGCGTAATACGGGTCAAAGATGGAAACCGGTCGGGTAAATCGGGCGGTCGGGTTACCGGTCGGATCGAGATTCTTCGACCGGAAGGTCAAGCCGATTGAAATACCGGTCAAATTCTCTTTCTATGCAGCTAAAAACATCTAACCATCAACCGAAACATACAAATATTTTTATTACAAATTAAACTTTTTATAAAAAAGCAGCATTAACAAATAACATACCTTTTGAAAACACTTGTTGAATGATTTCAAGCTGTGACTAATATGCCGTGACCATTAAGACATGCACATCCAGGGGCATATTTAGGGGGGAGGCATTGTACCATGCCGTCCCCCCTTTGGACCATGGCATAAAGCAAAAAGTGCAAAAAATACTTTAAAATCGCGCAATCAGATTCTAATAAATCATGCATGTGGAAGAGGCGTACGCTACCTGGCATCTTAGTATCATTTTAATCAGCTTGGGAGTAGAAGTGACGCAGATTTCAGATTTTTTAGTACATGCTATAATCTTGCTGCTTTCAAAAGGTTTTTTCAAAGTAAATTTACCACACTCTACACTGGGCAAGAAAGACATAGCTTTTATTTTTTTTATATCTAAAGAGTCATGGCTTGTTTTGAAGTAGCATTTTTACAAACTGCTGGGGTACATTATATTTCGAATATTTTTTAACCAATGTCATAACAGCGTAGTGTTTGCTGCTTGGCAAATTGCAAATAATTTGTCACCAATAGCTAAAAAACTTTTAAGTTTTTTTCTTGGCCTAACGCATAATATCATTAAAAAGAACGTCTACTAATTCGGCTTGTGCCCTCCAAATCTTTTTATGCTTTATTTTGAGCACGTTTTGCGCAGCTCAAAACAGGTCTTTCAAACCAAAATTTAACCTAAAAAGGTCTTAACATAAAATTGAGTATTTTTGCAAAACACAAAATTTTTTTGACTTTTTTTTTCTGAGACTCCCTTTAGGAGTCACAAAATTTAACCCATTACCCATAATCCCCTCCTTTTGAAAGTTTTTCGCTACTTGCATTGAATCGTGAACAAAAACCTGTAAAAAAACGGTCGACCGGACCGGTCAAAAACCGGTCGACCGGCCGGTCGACAATGTACCCTCTGAACCCCCTCTTGTAGGCCCTGGTTGACTGTCTTGTAGTGAAGTAATCCAGTTTGCACAACTCTTTCGTAGACTTTTTTTTATAGTATGTTTCATAAATTTGCCGTTATTACTGGCTTATTGCATACTGTATATAATTTTGTTCTGTAGTAGTGATACACTGTACCATAATCTGAAAAGTAATTTTTTTGATTAAAGGATTGCAGTGTTGCCTGTCGGTTATTTTTGTTATTGAAAATTACCTCCACTGTCCGCAAGAAAGAGAAATAAAAGAAAATTGCATTTTCTACTAAAAATGAGATTGTGGCGGGGAGGCAATTATCAACTAATTATTGGGTTTTGTTCAAAAACTCTGACATCACTGAAAAAATTAAATTGTCTAGCCCCTTGAGTTCTCCTTATACTTAAGACCGAGTCAAAACACGTTTAAACGCTTAGTTTCTGGTTTATATTTTGCTAAGTGACTTGGCTAAAGGAAGCTGATGTTCCCTTAGGCCCTTCTCCCTGGTTGCGCGACTGATTGCAACCTAAAAAAAATCTTGAGTGTGATCTAAAAAAATAAAAACACATGATCTTTTAAAAATTATTTTCACGTGTTGTTTCAGGTCATTATCTCTAACGAAGTACGTAGAGATTATATTGTTATTGTTGCATTTTACCCCAACGGTTGTAGCCAGTTTGAAAACCCGGAAGCGCCTGATTTAAAAAAAAATTGCTTCCTCTTCCAGATCATTTTCAACACTTTCGCTTCCGAGTTTGCTTCCGCTTCCATCCTCTTTTATCAAAGTGCTTCTGCTTCCACAAAAACTTAACCACTTCCACCGCTTCCGCATCCCTGCTTCAAACGAGAATTGTCGTTGAACGTTGTTATTCCTTGTTCCATTATTGTCTGTTGTTATTGCGTGATGCTCAAAAACGGTATTCTGAGTAAACCGAAATGGGGGGGCACAAGCAGTTGTTAGGGGGGCACGGCCCCCTGGCCCCCCTGTAGCGAAGGCACTGATGTGGCACAACAGTTTAAATCATGAAATTTGGTAGCGTTTTGCAGTTTCTTAACCCAGAACAATAGTATTGATTTCTGGAATTACATTTTTAGCAATGGGTGTTCCAAAACTTCTATATAATGCTAGTTTTGTGATGGCGTCAGAGTATAAGCTGGTAGCTATAATTTCTTTATATATATCAAAAGTTTGCGCTTAAAAATTTACAGTAATTTTTTTTTGGATAAAAAAAAATTCAAGCCCATTACTTTTATAATTGAGTATTATTGAGTTATAAACTTGAATAAACTGAAGTAGATTGAAATATCATTATACACCACATTTTGACTAACAACGTAATTGAAAGATTAAAAGTTAAAATAAAAAATAATGAAAAGCTTAAAATCTTTCTAGAAAAAAATGTTTTACATTTAGTGCCAAATCCGGCACAATTTTGGGCAGAGGTGCCGATTTTTGTTGAGCAGTGGGGGGGAAGGGGAATAATTAGCAATTTTACCCCAATTTTGCCCTATTTCCAACATTGGGTCTTCACCAAAAAAAAGGTCTTTACCAAAAATGGAACATTTTTCCCCGAATTCAAGTGGACACCTACGCTCAGATACACACATCAGAGTCAAATGATTGGGGGGGATGCAGATGTAGACCATAGTCCAACTATTGGGGATATACAGTCAAATTATTGGGGGGATATATCCCGAGATAATACCCTAAATTTGCAGCAAATACTACCCTAAATTCGTGCCAAATTTATTTGTTTGCGAATGGTGAGCTTCAATATTATTCATGGGTGCAATGTCATGTCTCTAAAATTTAAGCCTGGACGGATCGTGACAACACTAAAAGGCTCTGGACGGAACAAGACAATGGATAACTATTATACTGGTGTTCCACTGGCAAAAACAATGCTCCAACGTAAGTTGACAATCGTTGGGACCATGAAGAAGTGCAAAAGAGAAATTCCATAGTGTATGAAACCCGTTAAGTCCCGAGAAACGAAGACATCGATCTTTGGTGTCAACGACCAACTCACAATGGTCAGTTACGGCCCAGAAAAAAACAAAGCTATGATACTGTTAAGTACGATGCACCACGAATTGAGCATTGACGAAGAAGACCACAAAAAGAGACCAGAGAACACCAAGTTTTACAACAAGGTGAAGATTGGTGCTGACCTAGTTGATCAAATGGTTGGAACGTATACTTGCAGAAGACAGACTATAGACGATGGCTGCTGAAACTCTTCTTCAACCTGCTGGATGTCGCAGCGCTTAATACTAATACCATATTATACAGGCAAGTGCATTCTGATCAGCAGAGTACTGGCGGTTAAAGACGCCATTTTCTAACACATCTTGCAGGCAGCCTCATTTTTCCCCACACGAAGACAAAACAAAAAATTCCCCAGCTCCAGAAAGCCACAAAAGAGGCCATGATGAGATGTGGCGTATCTTTCTTCAATACATCTACGCCTAAGAACATATTGCAGAATAGGAAAAGGTGTTCGTTATGTCCGCACACAAAGGATAGGAAGGTGGCAAAATATTGCTCACGGTGTTCCCGACCTGTGTGCCCAGAGCACAGCATCACCACTATCACATGCAATGAATGTTATGAATGAACGGAGAATTTAAAATTGCAAACTTTGCAGCTACCATTCAAGAACGTTTTTTCCGTTTAGTCTACTATTCTGTTCGTTTGTTTCGTTCAAATTTTTTCGAATAAAATATCGAAAGCACTTTAGACATGCAACCATACAGCAACTATCAAACAACAGCAAGGAAAGAAAAAAAAAATATGCCAAGAAATTGTCTTTTGAGTGAAAATTACATGTAAAAGCAATAGGGGTCAAAATGACCCCTGTTTTGCATTAACGTAAGTTTTTTTTATTTATGCGTTCTAGGGTTAATTATGACAATTTTCGATCAAAAAATACATAAAGGTCAAAATGCCAAAATTTGACAAAGTTTCCAATTTTTGAGAAGCCAGGGGCACCCTTTAACGTAAACATTTTTCAAAGAAAATTTGCAAAAGTTATTTTTCTATGAAATGACACAACTTGAATAGGTCAGACTTTAAACTTTCTAACGTTGATAAAATATGCACCACCCCATAGTTAGAAAGCACTTTTGACTCTGGTAGAAGTGGCTGATAGTTAAAAAAAATTAAAATATTTTAGCCACATTTTCTCAAAACGTCGAACCCATGTGTCCAGATTATAGTCCACATCAATGGCTTCAGTCTTTAAAATTATTTCTTAAGATGCAGGAAAAAAAAAAGATCTATTCAATCGAAATTTTGCTGATATTAGTTTGATTGTCGGCTCACTATAGAAATTGGAATTTACATTTTCTCTGCTTGATATTCATCGATAAACAAGGACACTGTGATGCCTCCACCGGCCATGGTGAACAAGTAAGCAGATGGCAACTTGACTCGAAGATCACAAGGTCTTTTTGTGTTTGCTTGGTTTAGGCAACGTGGTAAATAAACGATATAAAATTATATCTTCATTTACACAGCTTAATTTAAGCCGTTAACTTTAATGACTTATTGTAAACAAACATTTGGTAACAAGCTGAGTCGAAAAACTGAGAACGATAAAAACCCGCTCCATGAAACGTTTGATGATTGATTGATCCTCATTATGTGCTCTAAAAAAGATCTGAATTAGTAATGCCAAATCTGGGCGGTGAAAACTTTTTTCTTCTAATTATTGTTTATTGACTTCATCTAATTTCAGGCCAAAAACTACTCGATTTCCGGCTAATACATCTTTTTCTGGGCACCACTAAATTAATTTCCGGCGGAATATCGTTGTATTTATCAGTTTTGATGCATCTTGACAAATGTTTTTTATGAGGCCGTTTAGTGAACTGGGGGCACGAGAAACTAAAGAAAAAGATCTTCGTCTCAAAATTTCCACCAATTCTGGTTGTCGTCTCGAAATTCTTGCAATTTTCCACTATTTCTGAAATGAAGACAGAAAAAAAAGGTCTTCGCCTCAAAATTTCGACAAATTCTGGTTGTCAGCTCAAAATTCTTGAGAATTTGGGATTCTTAGGCCTCGATTTGCACCCCAGTAGCCCCGAGCTTGTTAATTTCTTCGGGACACAGTCCTCGCTTGGGGGGGGTACAAGTTTTGTTTGGGGGGCACGGCCTCGGAATGCCCCCGGTGGCGCCGGGCCTGGCGCGTTGCCTACTAGCTCCTCGCAATTTCGTGTTTTTTATCTTCCAGAAAATTCTTTATAACATCCACAAAGAATAACATGCTGCCTTCTCCTTATCATTCATAGTTTAAGTAAAACTTGATCTCACACAAGGGTACGTATCTGAGATCTATCAATTACTTTGGGTTTTATTTTTTCGTATGATAAGTCGGGAAAAGTGCACAGAAGATGTTAAAAGCATTCACCATTCATCTTAACGCTTTGACAAATTGCTTCATTAAACCTAGCTTGATATCAACAGGAGGAAAAATTATTTTATCTCTGCTTATAATCGGATTGTGAATGCCATTTGGCATACCCAGTTCAAGGGTGGCACGTTTGGGCCAATGCTTTTGAATCTAGTGTCTTTCACGATCTCGACAATACTACTTGCAAAGAAAGCAGGGATGTTTTGTGTGGCCTTTTTAGTGACCCAGAAGTAAACTAACCATTTTTAAGTCAACTCATATAATCCAATTATGTTAAAAATATTTCAACAGGTTCATTACTGTTCTAATATCTTGTTGCAGCTATTTCAGAACAGTAGAGTGATCAATGGGAACAGATCCATAGCTATTCCCATTGGGCAAGAGCACACACTTAAGACTGCGTTTAGATCTATCCATAAAAACGCGCCATTCTTCAGGATTGTAAGATGAGATGCCTAATTGGCCAACAATTCCTGGTACTTTGTCACTGTAGATAAGTTGTTTCTCCTCTTTAAAAAAAAGTGATAAAGTGTTAAGCTTTTCTGAAATATGAAACTTTTGCTGAACAATAAAGTAAATGCTTATCATTTAGCCTAAAGGTTAAGATCTCAGCTGCTTGTTTTGATAGATCCAAATCACGCACCAAGTCATTTAATTCTGACTGGTTAAACTGCTAAGAAGTTGTTTTCTTTGCTTTCAGTAGAAAAGTCTGCAGATTCTGCGTCTGTTTTTTTTATACTCGTATTCCATTCGGACATCTTCAAATTCAATTTCATCTTTAAAAGATACAAAATCATTATATACTGGCGGTGGAAATTCGCCAGAGTATAAAACAGGCCGGATTGCTGATGAAATACTGGAATAAGAGATGTTTTGTCGGTTTTTCTTTTCGATCCCTTTTGTGTTATTCATAGAAAAATAATAGTCATTAAGATGGTCTTTTGGCTCTCGCCACACCATAGGTTCAACGAATAGTAAACCCTTTCGCTTTCCCTTCGTCCAGTTTTGAAGTTTTTCTTCGCAATTATGGCATACAACACTGAAAGCCCGATTTTAATCTTGATCACCAAGAGGAACTTGAAAATATGATTTGTATGCTATCTTCACAAACAATGATATATTGCGCTTCAGACGAGGAAGAGTATAGATTTCACAAATGCAATAAAACGAGTCAGCTTTATTTTTGTACTTTCTAGTTGAAAAATTTATAATATTCTTATTTGAAATTGACTTGTTTAAAAGATACAGTTTAAGAATTTAATGGCCTGCATTTTGCTCAAAAAAGCCAACAGCAGAAGGTAACCAATAACCTTAAGCATGCCCCAAGTTAAGCAGCATAGGGCATACTTGCAAAGAACATGACTGAAGCCTTGCCTGCTCAGTGAGCGCTGTTGTCAGCAAAAACAACACCTCACAGGCCTATTAGCACCTTGCCCAGTTTTTTATCAGATAGCCAAACATACAGTATATATCTTGCACCTTGTGACCTAATCTGCACATTGTCCTCAACTTCTCCACACCCCTAGGATCTACTAACAGCTAGCTTGTCCTGTTTATAAAAGGTAGCTGTTAGATCTTAAACACCAAGAAATGTAGATATATTTATTATGCTCTGTTTTGAACACAATCTTGACACCAGAGCAAGCTAGCAAGGGTAACCTGTGATTAATTGAGGCAAACCACGTGGCACAAAGTGCTCTGGAATGCAAAAATCGGTCATGTAGGACCAAATACGACTAGATAAAGTTTACAGCAATTCTGAATAACTTATAACTACTATGCAAAAGATTGCATTGTTACTAGTCTGTGTAGAAATATATTAGTTACTAGATGTTATGTGTAGAAAATATTTAGAAAATACCACTATTATAACAATATTAAAATTGCTGATTGCATTAAAACTAAAGCATACCGAAAAAACTGACGCCAGGTTTGGAAACAATGGCCACGAATTGTACAGAATCAGTTAAAATAACTCTTGTAACAGAAAACGAAAAAAAAATTGTTGGCCAGTGCTATACAGTAGTAAAAAAACTAAGACCGATTATCATTCTGCTGTACTGTTTTTTACAAAATATTAAGTGCTACAATGTTTCTGTATAGCAAGTATAGCCCAAAAACAGGGGTACCGAAACCCGGGGGGGGGGGGGGGGAGGGAGGGGGGTTGGGGGGATATATCCCCCCAATAATTTGACTGTATATCCCCAATAGTTGGACTATGGTCTACATCTGCATCCCCCCAATCATTTGACTCTGATGTGTGTATCTGAGCGTAGGTGTCCACTTGAATTCGGGGAAAAATGTTCCATTTTTGGTAAAGACCTTTTTTTTGGTGAAGACCCAATGTTGAAAATAGGGCAAACTTGGGGTAAAATTGCTAATTATTCCCCTTCCCCCCCACTGCTCAACAAAAATCGGCACCTCTGCCCAAAATTGTGCCGGATTTGGCACTAAATGTAAAACATTTTTTTCTAGAAAGATTTTAAGCTTTTCATTATTTTTTATTTTAACTTTTAATCTTTCAATTACGTTGTTAGTCAAAATGTGTTGTATAATGATATTTCAATCGACTTCAGTTTATTCAAGTTTATAACTCAATAATACTCAATTATAAAAATAATGAGCTTGAATTTTTTTTTATCCAAAAAAAAATTACTGTAAATTTTTAAGCGCAAACTTTTGATATATATAAAGAAATTATAGCTACCAGCTTATACTCTGACGCCATCACAAAACTAGCATTATATAAAAGTTTTGGAACACCCATTGCTAAAAATGTAATTCCAGAAATCAATACTATTGTTCTGGGTTAAGAAACTGCAAAACGCTACCAAATTTCATGATTTAAACTGTTGTGCCACATCAGTGCCTTCGCTACAGGGGGGCCAGGGGGCCGTGCCCCCCTAACAACTGCTTGTGCCCCCCCATTTCGGTTTACTCAGAATACCGTTTTTGAGCATCACGCAATAACAACAGACAATAATGGAACAAGGAATAACAACGTTCAACGACAATTCTCGTTTGAAGCAGGGATGCGGAAGCGGTGGAAGTGGTTAAGTTTTTGTGGAAGCAGAAGCACTTTGATAAAAGAGGATGGAAGCGGAAGCAAGCTCGGAAGCGAAAGTGTTGAAAATGATCTGGAAGAGGAAGCAATTTTTTTAAAATCAGGCGCTTCCGGGTTTTCAAACTGGCTACAACCGTTGGGGTAAAATGCAACAATAACAATATAATCTCTACGTACTTCGTTAGTGATTATGACCTGAAACAACACGTGAAAATAATTTTTAAAAGATCATGTGTTTTTATTTTTTTAGATCACACTCAAGATTTTTTTTAGATTGCAATCAGTCGCGCAACCAGGGAGAAGGGCCTAAGGGAACATCAGCTTCCTTTAGCCAAGTCACTTAGCAAAATATAAACCAGAAAACAAGCGTTTAAACGTGTTTTGACTCGGTCTTAAGCATAAGGAGAACTCAAGGGGCTAGACAATTTAATTTTTTCAGTGATGTCAGAATTTTAGAAATTTGCTGTAATTATTCATAAGGCCAAAAAATGTGCAAAATGTGATTGCAAAGGCGTTAAAATCGCTATTTTTGCCGCAAAATCGTAAAAACCACCCAGCAGCTGGGAGCCCCGCTCCCAGTCCCTCTCTGTCATACGCTTGAGTTGCATCGGTTTGTTTGGCTCGGAACCTAAATTAGAAAATTTTGGTGCAAAAAAATTTGCTTTTTGTTCAAGCCCTCTCACTCTTAGCAAAATTCTGGTTTCAGCTTCTGATCGCATTCACCCCTGAAAACAGATTTTTCAAGCGATTATACGGGCCGCATACAAAACGAGCTAATAAACGCTGCCGCGCTTACATGTCTCTTTTTTCAAGCATGAATATAAAATTTTTAAAATAGCGCAAATATAAGCCATAGCCTTAAAATATCAGTTTTTACGTGCAAAAGTTCAGTCTATTTTAGTGCCCCCCATTTTCGACTAGTGCCCCTCACTTTGTTTGCTCTGGCTACGGCACTGAACCACATAGTGGTCAAAATCAAAATTGATCGCATTTATACATTTACGACACAAATGAGTGCCAAATTTTGACAAATATGAGGTGATTCATTGTTCTAAACATCAATTATCACAGTTTTCAATCAAAAAAATTCATTAAGGTCAAAATGCCAAAATTACAAAAATTTGACAAATTTTCTATTTTTGAGGGCCTGCCCTAAAGGTAAACATTTTTCAAAAAAGTTTTAACCCTTATCAGAACATTGTTTTTGTGTACCTTGATCGGAACTTATGTTGACAATTGTCAACATGCCGTTTCTATGGTGTTTTTTAATGCTAATGCGTTAAGTTTTCAAATATTTTGTTCTTGTGTGATGGAAATGCGCGATTGATCCCAATCCATTGATTGTACGTTTAATTTGAGTTTAAAAAACATTGCAATCTTTAATCTAAAATCCAGGATAAGCTTTTTAATCAATATATAATTTGAGCTAATTTAACTCTTTGTTGAAGTACAACAAAATTTCAACAAACTTAGGGTGTATTTCAAACACTAAAATACTCAAACATGCAGTTCACCCTCAAATTGTTCAACATTTTAATCAGCAACATGTGTTTTTTGGTATTTTTTGTGTTGTGGGCAAACGCGTCCGCGGCGAACCAAGCTAGCAAGCCAAGTATGCTTTCCAATCTATGACATCTTTCTCATTTAATGCCTTTTAAATGTACGTTTTTTTTTTCTGCAAGTGGGCTACTGTTTCACCTCTCGATTTTCGGTTGCTTATGTATCGATGAGCAAACTGAAAGCTTGGTTGTTAGGAAAAATTCTAGCTGAGTTACTCAAGTATTTGTGTATAGAACAGTAATATTCGGTGCTGCCTTCCTAAACAAAGACGTGGGTAGACTCCAACCAAAAGGAAGTGATGGGCTGTGACAACAAAAAGTGGGTAGGCTCGAACCAAGAAGTGGGTAGGTTACGACAACTTCCTGCCATAGATTTGCGTGGAGTACTTTGTCTCCGTGGCTTTCTTTTGTGAAGTTTAGAATAAAAAAGTTTTTCATAAAAATTCAGTAGTCTTTTTTTGCGTAATGTAGTTGAAGACTAAAAGACTTTACCAAAATTCAATTGCGTTTTCCAAAAGTTTTCGTCAATTACAACCGCGCTCAGTGGGTTAGGAACTTTTTGAGCCTACCCTGACAAAAAAGGAAGGTTAGCCGAGCCTCGGTAGGAAGATTCAAGATAACCTCGACGGTAGCACTGGTTGCATTAGTTAGTCCTTCAAGCCTAGTACACGCAGGGGTACTCAACTATTTTTAGCAAAAGTTCAGATAGAAAAGTTGAAAACTCATTCAGTGCAGACCGAAAAAAAGGTGTTCATCGCTATTTGGAACGGGTGTACGCGCTTCACGTGGCACAGGCAGACGGGGGCGCCGAAAGCCAAACGTGTGTCCGGGGTCAGCTCCAATATTACGCATCTCCAGTTTTGTAAACTCCAAAACGGTTGGGGAATATACCACAGTTTTGTCTGGATTTGATGGGATTTCCCCCCAAAAAAAAGGTCTTCATGGAAAAATGCCACAGTTTTGTCCGGATTATGATGTGATCTCCAAAACAAAAAAAAATGTCTTCGGTCTTCCACATACGGATTTCTCAGCGTCATTTCGATGGGCCCTCTGAAGCTCGGGAGCCCTCTGCTGGGCCCCTTGAAGCCAACGGGCCCCATGAAGGGCCCCCTAAAATCCATGGGCCCCGGGGTCATTGTCCCACCCTACCCCCCCCTCTCGTAGGCCCTGCAGGCAGACAATGAGTTCCCACCCCAAGGAGTGTGGAGATCCAAATTTAGTACTCTGGAGGTCCGGATGTGGACCGTGGTCGGCATTTATCGATTCGGAGGTCCGAATGTGGACTGCAGTCCTCCAGTTGAGTAGCCATGCTAGTACAGTTTATGACTATTCAATGATATTGATTTTATGTTCTAAATTTTGACAGGAACTAATATCTAGATAAGTATTTTGAAATGTACGTAGGCTGCTGCTACGTCTGAGATATAAAAACTGCTGATCGGAAACTTAACAACCTTCCGCCAAAAATCACTTCACTAACTGCAGTTGCATTTGGTGAAGTGACTTGCAACTTAACAACCAACCGTTTTGGAGTTTACAAAACTGGAGATGCGTAATATTGGAGCTGACCCCGGACACACGTTTGGCTTTCGGCGCCCCCGTCTGCCTGTGCCACGTGAAGCGCGTACACCCGTTCCAAATAGCGATGAACACCTTTTTTTCGGTCTGCACTGAATGAGTTTTCAACTTTTCTATCTGGACTTTTGCTAAAAATAGTTGAGTACCCCTGCGTGTACTAGGCTTGAAGGACTAACTAATGCAACCAGTGCTACCGTCGAGGTTATCTTGAATCTTCCTACCGAGGCTCGGCTAACCTTCCTTTTTTGTCAGGGTAGGCTCAAAAAGTTCCTAACCCACTGAGCGCGGTTGTAATTGACGAAAACTTTTGGAAAACGCAATTGAATTTTGGTAAAGTCTTTTAGTCTTCAACTACATTACGCAAAAAAAGACTACTGAATTTTTATGAAAAACTTTTTTATTCTAAACTTCACAAAAGAAAGCCACGGAGACAAAGTACTCCACGCAAATCTATGGCAGGAAGTTGTCGTAACCTACCCACTTCTTGGTTCGAGCCTACCCACTTTTTGTTGTCACAGCCCATCACTTCCTTTTGGTTGGAGTCTACCCACGTCTTTGTTTAGGAAGGCAGCACCGAATATTACTGTTCTATACACAAATACTTGAGTAACTCAGCTAGAATTTTTCCTAACAACCAAGCTTTCAGTTTGCTCATCGATACATAAGCAACCGAAAATCGAGAGGTGAAACAGTAGCCCACTTGCAGAAAAAAAAAACGTACATTTAAAAGGCATTAAATGAGAAAGATGTCATAGATTGGAAAGCATACTTGGCTTGCTAGCTTGGTTCGCCGCGGACGCGTTTGCCCACAACACAAAAAATACCAAAAAACACATGTTGCTGATTAAAATGTTGAACAATTTGAGGGTGAACTGCATGTTTGAGTATTTTAGTGTTTGAAATACACCCTAAGTTTGTTGAAATTTTGTTGTACTTCAACAAAGAGTTAAATTAGCTCAAATTATATATTGATTAAAAAGCTTATCCTGGATTTTAGATTAAAGATTGCAATGTTTTTTAAACTCAAATTAAACGTACAATCAATGGATTGGGATCAATCGCGCATTTCCATCACACAAGAACAAAATATTTGAAAACTTAACGCATTAGCATTAAAAAACACCATAGAAACGGCATGTTGACAATTGTCAACATAAGTTCCGATCAAGGTACACAAAAACAATGTTCTGATAAGGGTTAAAACTTTTTTGAAAAATGTTTACCTTTAGGGCAGGCCCCTCAAAAATAGAAAATTTGTCAAATTTTTGTAATTTTGGCATTTTGACCTTAATGAATTTTTTGATTGAAAACTGTGATAATTGATGTTTAGAACAATGAATCACCTCATATTTGTCAAAATTTGGCACTCATTTGTGTCGTAAATGTATAAATGCGATCAATTTTGATTTTGACCACTATGTGGTTCAGTGCCGTAGCCAGAGCAAACAAA